>WKFP01015446.1:258078-367036 GCA_011057875.1 Pterocles orientalis
GATTGATGCTCGGCTGAACATGAGCCAACAGTGTGCCCGGGTGGCCAAGAAGGCCAACGGCATTCTGGCTTGCATCAAAAACAGTGTTACTAGCAGGAACAGGGAGGTAATTGTCCCCCTGTACTCGGCATTGGTGTGGCCGCACCTCGAGTACTGTGTTCAGTTTTGGGCCTCTCACTGCAAGAAAGACATTGAGGCCCTGGAACGCGTTCAGAGGAGGGCCACGAAGCTGGTGAGGGGTCTGGAGCACAGGCCTTATGAGGAGCGGCTGAAGGAACTGGGATTGTTCAGCCTGGAGAAGAGGAGGCTCAGGGGAGACCTTATAGCTCTCTATAACTTCCTGAAGGGAGGTTGTGGTGAGCTGGGGGTCGGCCTCTTCTCTCGTGTAATCAGTGATAGAACTAGAGGGAATGGTTTCAAGCTGAGACAGGGGAGGTTCAGGCTGAACATTAGGAAGTATTACTTCTCGGAAAGGGTAATCAGGCATTGGAATGCACTGCCCAGGGAGGTGGTGGAGTCACAGACCATGGGAGTGTTCAAGAAACGTTTGGACGTTGTGTTGAGGAATATGATTTAGCTGGGAAGTATTGGTAATGGTTGGACTAGATGATCTTCTAGGTCTTTTCCAACCTTGATAATTCTGTGATTCTGTGAGTTGTTTGATGGTCGAGGCTAAGCTAGTTAGTTTGAAAGTGAAATAGGAAAATGAAAGTGATAGTCCTTTCTAAGTTCATTCTCTAAGCTGCACTCCATCTGCTAGAGGGGCTAATGAGCTGAAGCACTTGCTTAGAAATCAGTAGTATGCCAAGTCAGTGCTTTTCCATTCCCTAATTCAACTCTCCCAGGCTCCATTCACCCTTATACCAGTTAGGTGAACGCAGCTGTTCCAGTGCAAGACAAACATGTACTAAAAGTCAATTTAGCATGCTGGAATAAGCTGCTTGCTTTTCAACAGTAAGTGCAGAAATGACTGCATACCATCGGTTGCCATCTTCCGCGACTGCCCAGATGTTGTGGTTAATCTGAACCCAGCTGGCAGCGTTTCTGAGGAGCCTGGCATCATGCTGATCCCATGAACCTCACGCGGAGGAAACTGTCGTCGCCAGGAGGGGCCACGTCTGAAGTTCTTGTCATCACTCTGTTAACACACAGAATTGTATTTGAGAAAGGAAAATGAAATTTTTTAGTTATTGCACTCTCTGCTGCCTCTTCCACTGTCAGATGTATTCCACAACAACTACCCTGCTCTGTTGCATTACATCCAGTAACCTCAATGTGTTTGAGACACTATTGGAAAAGTAAATGCTCTAGAAATATTAAATGCTAGTGTGGAAAACTCTTCTTAAATCTCTGGCTCAATATACTAGAGGGTTTTAGTATCAGCTAAAGTAGAGCTTTTTTAAAAGTTGGATCTCTTCCAAATACAGTGACAGAAAGTGCAGTGGTTTGTTACAGTATTATGAGGCTTATATAAAGTGCTAATAAAGAATTAAACACTCATGTGCATGCACAGAATTCATAGGCATCTCACATTTTCTGCAAGTCTTTAAAAGTTTTATTCCTCACCACATGCAGAAGTCTAACACTTGAACATTTTTGCACTGGACTCTTATCACAAGTTGAATATTTTCCATTGCTGGATTTGAGATTTCCCATCCTAGACAGCTGCCCCAAATCCCACTCCATTACATATTAAGTTTGAAGAACAACAAAAAAAAAAACACCCCAAACCCCACCAAAAATCTGCTTTTCTTCTTTCTTTTTTTTAAAGAAAGTGTGTAAGTGTCCTAAACAATAGGTTGCACAGGCATCCCCTCTGACCACTTGCTCTGGCCAGTGAAACTTCCACTCCTTTCTGCACCTTTCCTCTATGGAAAATTTTCATCTCCAGGTAAGAGTACAGTGCCAAATTTAGCATCCAAAATGATATGAATATGTAGGCATACTGATTTTACTTTAAAAACCTTGACAGGCATTTCCTAATTTTTTCTTAAAGCTGTAACTGCCTCTTTTTAACAACATGCAAATTAACATGTCTTCATGCATTCAATTCAATTTTTATATTTTACTGTGATATTTTATAAATATTGAAAATAAAATTAATTACTTCGTCAAGTCGTCTTTCAGTTCCTAGTGCTAAAAGGTTGTTGTATTCTCTCTCAAGGATCTGCCGTGCCTAGAGATACCGAAGTAAAAAATTAAAACGATTGAAGAGGAATAGAAGGCACTAATGGGTACAGATTAACCAGAAGTAGCATGAAAAAACTTGCCTGGGTGTTTTGTGTTGGAATCTGTAATAATAAAGCTAAACTGCTGTAATCAAAATTTTCATCCAGTGCTATAAGTGAACCATGTACACCACTTTCTAGAATATTATTTGCATATTCTCGGAGGCCAATAGCTTGTATCCAGCGTATGACTCGATCATTGCTCCATACCAGCACATCTGTAAGGACATAACACCAGCTCAGTCTCCTGACGCTCTGTAACTGTCGAACTATACAGGTTGTGCATGCACTGTGGACATCATACTGCTTTATTTCTTAAATAAGGAATGCCAGTAAACTATTCATATAACTTTAATGGCTTCAGTATCTCCTATTCAAAACCCAAGGTGTAGGAGCAACCGTGTGAGTTTAGCTACCATCAAGTTAAATACTTATTCTAAATAATGTTTCCAAAGGAGAAAGGTGCCTCCAGAGGGCATCTTCAGAATGCAATTCCTCCCACATCCTCTAGATACCCATTTCAATTCTTGGGCAAGATTTTACAGTTTAACGGTGCAAGGGCACAAGAGAAATATCCATTCCTCAAGGCTTCACTGGAGAGTTTTGTATTAAACATTCTGAGAGTTGGGTCAGCACCTACCATTTTGTAACATGCCATAAAGCAAATGATGAGTTCACAATTTTAGAGGCTAAAAGTATTTTTGGTTCAGAAAGCTGTTTGAGCTGTTAAAGTCTATGCCAATTATAACACTAAGGCAACAAAACAAGCTAGGAACATTTTTGAGGATTTGTCTTTTATAAAAAAGCATCCTGCCCCTAAGATTAGAAGAAAGTTACTTAGACTGATCTTTGTGAGTAGGAAATGTAATAGTTTTATGTTGCTAAGTGATGAGACTTTTTCCTGAACCCTTAGAAGTCCAGCTAATGTAGCTGTTCTGGGAGCAGGCATTCTCCCTCGCCTGACCAAGAGTATCCCAGACTTCAGGCATCAGGATCGGCTGAAACACTGTGCCAGCCAAGGATCACTGAGACCAAATCCCACCTGGAACCGAGTCTAACTGACAAATGCATGACAAGGTGAAGGTTGGGTGAAGGAGGCTATGGGTTTTTACCCTTGTCTTAGTGATGATTAGCATTGAAGTAACACCAGAATTTGAGACCAATACCCAATTTCCCCATGTCAGTCTCCAGCTATACCCACTCAGGCTGACTGACACTGATGCCTCCACATGCAAATCAAAGCCTTTGCATTAGTGCTTGCCATCTTCTGCACTGAGTAAATTCATGCTTTCATTGTAGCTGTTCCCCCTGCCACTTCTGTTTTTTTTAGCTCTTCCAATCAGCAGTGCACTTGAGAAGCGTTAACTGCTGCCATTCTCTAGAGCTGGAAATTGTAATATATAAAAGGAACTGTGCAGTGACTCTTCAGCTACTCTAGAGAGCTTTACAGAGAAAAATCCCTTTAAATCAGCTGTTAAATCTCCTAATAAGGCCTGCTCTGTTAGGAACTATTTTTATAGTTAACCGTCTCGGTGGCCACCCCTCCAAGCAATGTTTTCTGTGATACGAAATTTACACTTTTTGAAGTAAGAAATCAAAGGCAAAGCTTTTCAAAGGCAGGAGCACAGTGTTAGGGTCCTGAGTGCTCCAATTACCCAGTGTTGCACCCAGCACATCCCACTGATCTGCAGGCTATTCAGCCTTCTGCTTCTGAAAGAGGCTAAAATGTGTCCCCAAAATCCAATTTAGCAAAATGTATGTATCAAACTGCCATTCAGATTTGCAGCCCCGATTTAGCAAAGTACTTTACTGTGCCTTATTTAAGGAGATGCTTTGTGTTCTGAAGACAGATGGACTTAATGTTAGTTTACTTAAAGCACATGCTTAAATGCTTTGCTAACATGGCATGACAAGGGGTTAATAGTGTCAAGCTTCAAAAGAAGAAACATTCCCAGGAACTATCACCTTTTATTTCATGCTGACTCATTTCTCTTCGCTTTTCCAGTTCTTTTCTATCATAATTCAACCTCTTTAAACACATGATTCCATACTGCAAGCTTGTTCTGTTATTTAAAGAGAAACATTTACAGAGTTAATAAAGATAATTTTGAAGATGGGAAAATATGTAGGATGTATTTCCTGCATTTCACATGAAGTGTTTTATGGTGCCCATGTAGCAAATCTTGAGGACACAGGGGAGAGCGAAACCATTAAAAAACCTCAACAGAATTCAAAAATTAAATGGACAAAACCAAAATGAGCATGCTTGAATAAATATTCTAGCATAAGAATCACAAAACATTAAAAACTGTGTTCAGAAAAGGTCAGTCCTTGTGAGCTGTGAAATGTTTTGTCAAATCAGGCCTCAAAAAACTGGCAAATCAGACAGTACATTAAAAAATAAAATCACTTCTTGTCACATAAACATCATTCTTCCTAAAGTCTAAATGCCTTTATTTCCATATTTCCGATTTAACTTCCAGGCAATATCCCTAGATAACCCAAAGAACTGTCAATTTGCTTGTACTGTTAACAGCTTTTATGTGCTACACAAAATAGCTTTTCATTATTATGAGAACTCAGGGCTTCAAATCTTAGTCTACCATTTTCTGATACTTTAAACCACTTAATAAATTATTACTGTTTCTGTATAGTCAAGTTCCCCACTTATTATGAAATTTATCTGTACCAATATCTTAGTTTTGAGAGACAAAATTACAATGTGGCTGCTATTACTAAAGGACTCTCTCTGAATTCAGATTTCTGACACTCAACACTCACTTTTCTGAGTGGTTTTTCCATGCCAGAACAACAAAGTATTTTTATTCTGTGCAGCACTGAGCACTACGTCAGACACATAAACGTCTCCATATACGTGTAGCCTTTATGCCAACATACCGATGAAAGCTATCCACCATTTTTAAGTGCACACGCAGATCTTTCTTTGTCAGGTGATCTAACATCCTCGCATCTACCAGGCATTCCATGAAATAACTTCGGTATTGAGGTAAACCCAGACTGGGGAGCCATTCGTTACCTATCCATTCGTGGTTCATATCACCATAAGCCAGAGTCTACAAGGAAGAAAAAAAGGAGGGGGGGGGGGGATTAAAATCATGAGTTTGTGCTAAATTGCACCACAGACTTTAGCCAAAATATCTATATGCTATGCTTGTTTCTAGTGAGACTTCCTAGCTCTGAAATTTTGTCTAAACAAAAAGCACTTCAATTTTACACCATTTTGATATTTGAGGTGGGAGCCAGTGTAAGATATTTGTTACCAATAGCAGTTTTGCCTGTTTTGTCTTGTTGTCTACCTTTGTAAAATGTAAGCAGGTTTTTTTTTTTTGTAATAAGAAATTGTAGTATAAATTTCAAATTTTAAATGCAAGCAAATTAATTACATAATGAAAATGTGTTTGTTTCATAATCTTGCTTTCAATTAACCTCCTAGAATATTTGTGCTAGGCAGATCCTACGTTAAACTTGGTAATATAAACATGGCCCCAGGGAAACAACTGAATTTTGTGTCACTGTGTAGTGGAGGCTAGTATTTCCTGAACAGGATCTAATGACACTTTATGATAACACACCTGTAGTATCTGAGACTAAAGTTAATTTTGGTTGTTTGTCAGCCAAGCTTACCTGACCTGCCTTCAGCATCAGTCAGAGCAGGTGACCAAATACATTCTATTAATGAAGTCTTTTCAGCTGTGATCAGCTTAAACCTAAGTACATATATGCAGAGCTCAATAAATTAATTCTCTGAGATGGGAGCAAACCAAATTCCTCCTAGAAGCTAGCATTCAGGCATTAAACTACTTCATTGTTCAGCTGAAATTACAATAGGCTGAGGAAGAAAGCATATGAAAAAAACACATGCGTGTTGAGCTATTTTTATATGGGTTGCAGAATTAAGATGCAAAATAGGTAGATTTTACATCTCACTGTTGTCAATTACTTTGGTACTACTAAAATTTAACAGAAAGGAGAACTTATAAATTGCAAGATTAACATCTCCTCAGTAGGATCCTGCTCAGCTTTGGACATCACTCTCAAACCTAACTATCTGTTTACTTTTGGTTTGAATGTTTCCTTGTCATTATAGATAAAAATATAGCCCCTTCACCTCTCATTCTTATGAGATTTTGAAGAGAAAAGGAATGCCATAAATAAGACAGAAGAACTATATGTGTGTGCATACATTATATAGAGAGAAAGAAGTTGAAGAATATAAGTAACTGATAGTCCAACTAAAGTGAAAATTTTTGTTCCTAATTATACAGGACTATTTGTAGACTGATACTTGGGTGTGATTTATTCAATTGTTCAAAAAAAATCTGTTGTAATTTTAGAAATGTTAGATCTCAAACTCTTGGCATATTTTATGAGCCTATTCTCAAAAATGGGGAAAATAATTTTCCAATATGTAGCTGGGAAGAAGGAAGAAGAAGAAGAAGGAAAAGAAGAAGAATGAAAAGAAGAAGAAGAAGGAAAAGAAGAAAAAGAAGAAGAAAAAGAAGAAGAAAAAGAAGAAGAAAAAGAAGAAGAAAAAGAAGAAGAAAAAGAAGAAAAAGAAGAAGAAAAGAAGAAATGTAGCCAGTTGGAAATATTTAGGCTTTTTCTATCTCTCCGAATGTGGATTTACCAAGCAAAAATCATGGTCATAATAGGATGAAGGAATATAAGGGTGTGACCTAACGTGCCTGCATATATGACTTTACTGTACATGCCCTGGTGCAGGGACACTGCCAAGCATCCCTGTGTGCCATGATGTGAAATGCTTTCCCCATCTTATCAGTCACCACATAGTCCCAGGCTGCTGCACATGACCTAACTTTGAGGTGGGTTTCAGACATCCATTCAAATCATAGCTGCCTCTGCTTCATTTTTTTGATTATCCTTGGGACATTAACAAATCATATCAGTGGCTGGGAGTGTAAAATAAAGGACTCTGTTGAGGAACCTGGAAACATTACTTTGCATATGGTAACGGCAATTTCTTTTAAGAAAAATATCTACAGCATACATACCTCTGTGTTTTACCTAGCAAACCTGTCCAGAGAGTATTTCCTTTTTATTAGAAGTCTAAAATATGTAAATCCTATCACTGAGCTACTGTCACAATATTATACTTCTCTCTGAATATTCATACACTGTTAATCATATTATTATTAGTTTTCCATTAAAAAAAAATTATGTGAAAGGGTCATACCTGAGCCCAGCTGCCTTCTTCAGACTCTTTCTGTGTTATCAGCAGGAAGCAATTAGTAAAGCAGGTAAAAAGGCAATAAAAATGAGTTACAAAATATGAGTTTCATGCATATGTTAATCTTAGTACAAATGAATACATAAATGTAAAATGTGCTGATAAAATATCTGAATTCCAGTCAGTGGCAAAGCCCTGGGGTAAGCTACCTTAAAAATAACAAGACTAAAACCATAAAATCTTAGTAGGGCAAATCTAGCTAAGTTTTCGAGATATAAAATCATTATAGCTTGATGAAACTTTACAGCACTGTCTTAAACACTATATGGTTTCACGATCAAAACACAACCATTTACTTATAAAATTGGCCATTAGAGACAAGAATTTTTGATTCTAGTTAGATTTTGCAACATTCACAATAAAAAGCTGTCTTCTTGTAAATGTATTGCAAAGGAGCTTTTAATATATGAATTTAATGGCAAAACTATATTTTTCTGTCTGACCAGTTATACAGGAATGACTGTACTTTTCAGGTCAACTGAGTGCTGTTGTATTTATATTTACCAACAATAATAAAATTGAAAAGCAGCTCAGTTGTAAAAAAAAAAAAAATTGATGAGAAAGTTCATGAGAAAACTTAAAAAAAATAAAGCAAGTATAAATTTCTAAGAAATAAGTCTTTATTGCATCAAAATTTAGCTTTGTACCTCCCTCCCATTTATGGATTGCTCTGACTATAAAGTTTTCCAAACTGAATATAGGTTTTTCAGACGTCTCACTGTATGATTGAATCATGTTCTATAAGCACTGTTATGGAGTTGCTATGATGTAATGCTAAAACCAAAACCTAAAATAACACATGTTCCAAGTACAAGAAAGAAGTCAGAACTATTGAATAAAATCTATTAATATTTATTTATGTCCCCTTTGAAGCAGGGAGAAGTTTGACAAAAATCAAAAATAAATTGCACACTCCATGCACCCTAAATCAAACAGCAGGAATACATGAGTATGGACATGAAAGACTCAGCATTAATGAAAACACCGAGTTGTCTAATGCACCATTCTCAAGCCTTTTCTTATTTCTTTCTGTTTCAGTGGATATGAAACTATGTTTAGAAGAGTTACTAGGGAGCAGACTATGGGGGGAACGTTACATCTGTAACCATGACAATTTCACTAAATGAGGTTTCAGTGGCAGTAAAACTATTCCATACTGTAAAACTCCAATACTGGTTTTAGGTTCACACAATTTTTGTGGTCGCAGTACAGTTTGTAATTTCTTTTGCTGAGAAATGATGTACCTGTTCTTTAAGTTCAATTTCACTCCTCACCATGACTTTCTAATGGTATGCTTGGGATGCATCCCACAGACTCTATGGTGTCTGTGTTGAAGCAGATACATCCTAGTTCTTTGAGCGCTGAAACCATTTTAAATGGAAGTGGAAAGACTAACCGTTTTAGCTGGAGCAGCAAGATTTTCCATCTCTTCATGGGTCACCCAAACATTGCCTGAGGGCTATGGATGAGGCCCGCAGGGAGGCAGGTGGGATCCACATTAGGTAAGCAGTGGTAAAGAAGAAAGGCAGCACCACTGTAAGTTAACAGCGTATAGCATCACCATCAGCACAACCATGTTCTTGCCTGTACCGAGCTGCAACTAGAGACAACTTTAGACAACTTGTTTTGTATCTTTCATTAAGAGGATTCTGAACAGATGCGATGGAGTATTTCAGGTAGAACTGGTGGATGAAATCTGGCGAAGCACCGTCACAAGGGAAAGAATAATAATTACAGTTGCATTTCACACACAAGTGGCAAATACAACCTTTAGCTCATAGCTCTGTCTGGAAGTAAGCTTCAGTTCTCAAAGATTTTCAAGCCTAAATATTCTGCACATATCACATACTCATATTGTAATCTAAATAATGATTACTTCCCCCATGTTTCTGTAAATCAAAAATGTCAAGAGAATTCACTTGTAAAGCTATTTTTTCTCATCCTATTGTTTTCAGTCAGATTATTACTAGGACAATGAGATGAGGCAGGCGGTGGGTGTGGAAGTCTGCTGTGCATATAAGGTTAAATTTGCTGTGTTTTCTTAGGAGATGAAGTAAATTAACTCATTTCCTGAGAAAGAAGGGGAGGCAGAAAGACTTGGGACACAGAAATGCACGTTCCACAGGAAGGCAGCTTTGTGCAGCCAATCACTCAGGAAGAATTAAAAAAAAAAAAAAAAAAAAAAAAAAAAAAAAGAGGCAAAATTATTCCCAGTGTTTCTAGCTTGAATGTACTGTATTCTCATTTCGTAAGTGTCAATGCTCTTATGTTTTGAAATATTCTCTTATGCTCTTAAAATCAAAATGAGTTGTGTTTAGTAATTCAACATCATGTTGAGTCTATACTGCTTTACGAGGTGAAATCCATTGTGATTCATAGTATTACCATTATATATGCCATAACCTATGGCATATATAACCACTTTGAGGGGAGAAAATAACAGATGGGGAACTATAATATATAAAGAATGTCAGCAATGTGAAGATAAAAGGCCAGCCAATAGGAACATGAAGAGTCCTGTTGCCCACTTGATCATATAGCTCAGTGATTCTGGTACCCCTGGAAGGTACCTCAGTTCTCATTTCCACCAAAAGATTCTCCATGAATTCCATAAAGATGAGAGATTACAAAATACATATATTATTATTATTAACATAATTTTTATTGTTATCTTGGTATTACAAGTCTAGGCTGCACTACTTGAGTAGTAGTCTTTGTCACTCACTTCTGTGCCATGTTTCCTATCTGATCTGCTTTTTTTCTTTCTGTTACAGTCTCTGTTGCTTCTTTCCTAGCCATCACCATCAGCCTCTCAGCATGAAACTAATCCCCTTTCATTACCTTGGTTCCTTTTTCTCCTCATCAGTTCAGCCTGCTTTTCTTCATTTTCCACGATAAGGTGATTTTTATCTATGGCACATACATTCTTACTCTCCCCTAATGTATCTTCTTGTTCTTTTTGAAATATTTTCCCCTTTCCTTTCAGACCTGTAACTCTGTGTTTCTTCTTTACTTGCTTCCTTCCCATCTCCTGCCACTCTCCCCCTTCTCTCCCTTCCTTATCAAATGCACACGCTCTACTTCTCCCTTCCGTACTCTCCCTACACACCTCCAACCACTGCTTCTCTTAAAAACATGAAGAATATAAAGTTGACTCAGATTAGGTAACATTTGAAAAGATGCAAAAAAGGGGAACGCGAGCAAGATTCAAAAGAGCTGTGTTCCTGCATAACCTCTCTCTCCCCCTCCTGCCTTACCTGCTGCGCTCCCCCCTCCTCCCCCTCCCAAAAAGATAAAAAAGAGAAACACAATCTGATTTGTTAGGAGAGTTGACTTGAAGGAAGAGAAAGGCAAAAATACAGGTATAATTACAAAAGAGGTGCTCAATACTGATCATTTAGATAACATCAAGGTTAATCAAAAGCACGACTTAAAAAAAATAAGAATATCTGCTAAAGGAAAAATATCAGCGATCAACAATCAAGTGAGTGATGAACAGGTCCCTCTACATCTCTATAGGACAGTTCCCACTGATTGTGAAGTGTGTGTTACCACAGAGCCCCTCTCATACTGCAAAAGTCTTTCTGCCGACTCCTGCAGGGTGAAGTGGGGAAGAGACAGTTAGCTGAACAGGACTCACTGTTCTGGATGTTGGAGGTGCTGATGGACTTGTCAGTGATACCATCTCCTGGATTGCTAATCGGAGTTTTAAGCGATGAAGAGGATTGCTGATTCCAATTTCTCTTTGAATCTCAGTATCAGACAAAGCAGACATAATGGCTCCGCTCTTCACGTTGGCACGGCAGGCAGCAACATACCAGGCTGGCATGCCCAGCCAGAGCTGTTGAAAGAAAAGACACATTCATCTAAAGTGTTGCTTCATTTCTCAAATGAAATTAATCATCAAGGCACCTATCAATCTGGATAAGCATGGTAATACACGCAAATGAGTATGACTATCGTAGTCTTATTAAAGAAACTAATTGTTTCAGAACCTTTGAAATTTCCATGGTTTCATGTGAACTTTGTTGCTTTTACTGTAACCAGAACTTTAAAGCAAGGGATGCTTTGAATTATTTTTAGAGCTGTGTGCCTCCATCACCTGGGCTACTCCCTAAGTCTTTACTGAACAAGTAGTGGCACAAGTCAGTGTTACTACCCATTGATTATCTTATCACATGCAGAAATCAATCTAAGAGGAATTGATTCAGTAATTTTTTTCACTTTTAGTCCCCATGCTGTACTCATCAGGCACAATCTTACATTTCTCCACTTTTACTTCTTTGGTAGAAATAAACCAAGCACAGTTCAGATAACCAGCCTAGTGAGGATGGAGCTTACTGTAAATATGGAAACAGTCTGGTATGGTGTCACATCCCAGCTAGAAATAAGTTACAAGTCGCAGCAAAATGTGACCACTACATCAACTGTAGATTTAGAAGATACATACTTGTAACTTCATGCTTTTCTTCTCCTTCTGTTAGTCTTACCAGCCTAGGTCAGCAACAGCCCCTTGCTTCATTGTCTTCATGTCAAGACTTCATTAGTCTTTCCTTGTAAGAGGTACTCTCCACTCGTAGCAGTCTTTCCTGGGACCTACTGAGTATGAACTCCTCTAGGTTTTCTCAGCTTTCTCATTTTGTGCTGCCTCATTAATATGACTGTCAGTGTCTAGAGCTCTTTGCTCCCTAAGGAGATAATTCCATAGCAGGGATACATACATGTGGGAAGTTTTGTGACAGTATGAAATACATTATGCTATAGCAAAAACCATGAGAAGGACATAAGCAGTGAAGGCCATATCACTGAGATTTTGGGGATAACAATAGAAAACAAAGATGGACCTAGCTAGGTGCATCTTGAACAGGCCATCAGAATTAGCTGATTTCATTATTTTAATTTTTTCTCTTAATAATGGCTTACTAAAAGAGGACACAAGGTCCAGTAAATGAGTCAAAATATGCCATCAGTAAATTCACCAGCAAATCTGGAAAGCAGAGACAAATTGAAAGGATTTTTATTTAATTTCTTGCAGTGCAGGGAAGTACTGTGTGGTTATTAAAAAGTCTATAACATATCTGGGAAATATTTACTTAAAAGGCAGCTGTTAGATCACTTTTATGTTACAGAGAAAGCAGACTTGAATGTCAGATTCCGAAAGAGCCCAGTCAGGCTTTTCTGTACTGACTCCTGACGTATCACAGAGCTTGAGGAATGACTGCATCATGTTTCAGAAAGACCTTCCCACTGATGGGATGAGCCACTGCCCTCCATCCAATGCTAGTCTAAACATTAAAAATATGCTCTAATTCCAAATAACTGTAAAAAAATACAAAGTTTCATGAAAGTCAAAAGGTGAAAATAAAAATTATGTAGATTGCACCCAGCTGCACTTAAACAAAGGGCCATGAGGAAACTATACATAGCTGTAAAATGTATTTAATATTCCCATTTCATTTGACATTATTTTTTTTCATACATGCATTTGAAAAGCAGGAAAGTGTAAATACTGGGATTTATTCACCCTGCAGACATAGATTCAAATGTTTGCCACTCATTAGGTAAATTCGTTCTTTAATAAACAGCTGTCTCTACTAGAAAATGCAGTTAGATGAAAACAGTCTCTAAAAAAGAGGGCATAGTAATTGTTCTAGGAAGAGAACCCAGATATCAAGATTGATATAGTTTTCCAGAATTACTTAAGAAAACCCATGGTTCTTAAAATATATCTCAGCTATGTCTGTGCTACATACAAATGACCAGAATAAATGGTAAGGCCAAAAAGTTAAGCTCTGAAAAGTTTGGAAATGTCACAGTTGTGATCACAGATACTTCTTTAATCTAGGTATTTGTCTTCTTTAATACTAATTTAATTTTTTAGTTGAAGGTTCACATATTATATTTTCCTCAGGAGAATAAGAAATGCACAGAATATCCATCTGCTGATTACATGCACTGATGCTCACTGAATAAATACAGTACTTCTGCCCTCATATCTTTTTATCATCAGTATTCAATCTGCATTGAATACTGCAACATAAACTTCCTCATGGGCTTTCCTGTGCTACTCTCATCATAGAGTTCAAGACGTTCAGAGATATCAATTTTTCTTTACAGCCCCTCTCTGAGACAGTGGGAAGCATATCTTATTTTGCAGCTAGGAATCAAGGGAGAAAAAGAGTAGGGCTTAACTTGTCAAAAAGTCTTCAAATTTTGGATCACATTGGAGGACATCAAGCATGGATTTTTCTCAGTATTCAGAAATGTATAGACCTTTGTATGTTCACATTTCCAGCAAATCAGCTTTGCCTGTAATATTGAATACTTCTGACTGACAGAAATCCAGTTACAGAACTCTCAAAGTCATATGAAAAATTCAGGTAGTGGCTGAATTAATGAATATTCCACATTAGCAGAGATATTTTTGGGGGAAGGAAGGTACCATTCCATTTTCCAAGGTCATGCACAAACACTTGAACTGCCTTTCTGCAGTTTTTATCTTTTTCATTAGGTAGTTTCACCAATTCCAATTTGAAGCAGAAATATTGTAGACATTAGATGCTTTCATTCCTCATCCTTCATTGATTCCCTGAACATATTCCCCTTAAAGCTTGTGAGAGGGACCTTTTTTTTAATTGAAGGGAAAAACTCTACAAATTCTATCTGACGATCAATGGATGATACCCAGAGCAGACATGAGAATAGATGGGAATATACAGGGACTCGTGGTATAGACAAGGAACAGACATCTGTTCCTTGAGCCAACAAAGAGCTTGTATCTCCACTGAAGTGATACAGCTTTGCCATGTAAAAGTGACTGTGTATTTGTGTAAGAACATCCTTACTTTCTGCCTTTTCCTCCCCTTAGCATCTGGGTAAGTATTTTTTTAATAGTTCCTTCACCTAAAACATTCACTGATTTTTGTCAAAACTGATGGACAGCTCTGCTGAATGTTTCTCTGGATGGGTTCCAAAATCCATTCATTTAGGCTGTCCAAATAAAGGAGAGCTCTCTGCAGATCAGATTTCAGAGATGAAGGCACTGCCTGTCAAATCAGGGAGATTTCAACTTGGATCTCACACATCCTAGGTGAAAATGCTGAGAGGAACACCTCTTTTTCCTGTTCTGAGTGATATCTAGGTAAATAAGCCCTTTCCCATTATATTTTAAAAAGACAGAAAGTTTAAAAAAGTCTTTAATTTTATTAAAAATTCTGAAGATTTAGCTTCTGTGTTAACCTCAGATAAAATTTGATACCTGATTTCTCCTTACTACATCATCCTACATAAACCCTGTCTGTAAAGTTCCTAGATATTTAGAGACTGAGAAATTATAAGATTCCAAAAATGCAGGGTTCAAGTGCATTTGATAAGCCTTTTTTCTTGCCCTCATCCCTCTGTGCAATCCTCTCTTACTTTTTTCAGCCCTAGTCTCTGATTTACACTATACATTGTCAAAATCTGCTTAGTGCTCATGGCACAGTGCTTAGGGGAGAGAGGAGGAGACTTTAGCATTCTCTTTAGAATTTGTAAGAATGAACACCCAGAAGCAGTCTACAAATGTGACTCGTATTTCTGAGTTATAGCCAACACTTACCTCCAGCCAGGCAACCACTGTTGGCCCATCCCATTGTGCAAAAGGCAAACCCTTTCTCCGAGCTTCTTCCAGAAGTTCATGTCTAAAAATTAATCAAAAAATGTTAAATATGTAGAGGTGTATGTAGGGACAATATAGATGCAAATGTGCCTTTTTGTTAAGGATAATAACAGTGAAGCATGATGACAGGCGTAGAACAGGCATTGAAAACACCACTGAACAATACAGCTCCTTCCCTTTTTTGAATGTATTCCTTAATCTATGCCAAACTCTTTTTTTTTTTTTTTGGTGCATCTTGACATCTCTTTAAACACCTACTGTACAAAAGGCAAGTTTCTGTCTCTTCTTAGCTGAAGCAACACAGAATTGGGATACCCTTTATAAAAGGATCACCTATATAATACAAGACATTGGTGAAGTGAGATAACCAAGGGATTCCTTCTGAGACTAGCTTAGCCCTGGTCTAGTAATGAACCAGAAAGGCCCAAAATAGTCAACTTCTAGACTGGAGCTAAGCATGGAGGTAATGCAGCCAGGTATGGGAGGTCTCTGTGTCTGAAACACTAAACCCTGCTGGAACAGCTATGCACAACTCTAGGGTCTCTGGAGTACAGCTATTCTGCATCTTAAATAAGCCATCTGTGGCTAATTAAGAGTTGGTTGTATATGTAATACTTTCATGTTTTTTTTTTATTATTATTGCTTATATACAAAAGAAATCCTTGTGGTTTTTTGATGCATACATTTTCATAATTATAGAATTTATGTGGTTTCTCAATTTTATACATATACACATAGATATATCTCTATTGAGTGGATCAGAAATCAATCCAACTCCTGTATGTGCAGCATCTCTGGACTGCAAATGAGTGTGTATGTAAAACATAATTCTCAAAGCTTAAAATATACTTTTCATAGAGCAATATTAAATATCTGGTAAAGTTATGCATAGGCCAGGCAGCTAAACTATCCGGAGAATGCTCCATATTTAACACATTCAACCATTTGACTGGACACTTTTATTCCTGGAGCAGGAATAAAGAACCCACTGTGGTGGTGGCATAGGAAAATAAGTCGTTCAAAAGTATTTTCTTCTGGTATTTAACAACATATTTTCAGCTGCCTCCTACGGAGTGAAACATAATGCTCTCAGCAACAAGCTGTATTAAAAAACAAGTTAGAAATGGTCTATGCTAATGTTTACAATTTGTTTACATTCCCACACAACAAGGAAATCTTGGAATTATAGCTTCAGTTTTGCTCTTTCCTCCTTATTACTACAGACTTTGTGGTTCAGTCATCCCTTGGCAACTCTTCACTGCCTTAGCAGCCTTTCAAATCTGTGTAGTACAAAGTCACAGCAGACAAAAGCAATTGAGTGATCTTACTCATAAGGAGTACTCCTTTTGGGATTTTTGCACTGCTGAGGGGCCAGACTGAGAGAATTTGGCTTCAGTAGAAAATGGATCTCAAATAGCAATTTTGTGTATGAGTTTAAATCCCTCACTCTGAATATTAATAGAAAGTTGCTTTCCTTCCTGTGTTTCTGCTGTAGTAATATGTAACACTAAAAATACTTGACAGTGTTACTGAAGTTCATCTACCTTCTCCTCCCACACATCCTCTGCAGCATACCTTACCCTTTGTCACTCAGATGTCCAAAGACGTTGTAGATCTATCCTTGCTTTCTATGAAAGCAAAATCCTCAGTAAAATAAGAAAAAGTTGCTCTCTGGATACACAAACACCATGTCACCTTCAGTGGCTGGTGGAGGGGCAGGAATCCCATATTCCCAGGGAGACATGCAGTGAAGGCCAATAGAGACATACACCCTTGGCTGCTTGGGAAAGCAGAATTAAGGCATGGCCAGACACAGCCACCTCCCAACAACCTGTGGATGAGGTATTTGGGGTGCAACCTTCTCTCGGAGCCAGTTCTGTGGGGTGCCTGGGATGCTACAGCAGTGCTGTACCTCCCTCAGGTGCTACAACAGGGCTGCGAGCTGTCACAGCTGTCCTCAGGGAGAGCCAAGCTCTCAGGGATGCTTCTTCCCTGCCTGGCCAGCTCCACGGTTCCATGGCAGAGCATGGACCCCACAAAACCCTACATGGCTTGCTCCTGTGCCAAAGCCAGCCCAAGCCCAGGGAGTGGCCCCTTCTGCAGCCGGGAGTCCCATAGAGACACCATCCTTGGAGAAACATGATCCCAGATTTTTTTCTTATCTAGGGTATTCTCTTCGCACCTTATGGCTGAAAGAGCAGGGCTGACTATCACAAGGAGACTATAGCTTTGAGGGTCACTGGCCTTCCTTGATATGATGATGGTCTCCTGTGTCAAGCAGGAGGGCAGAAGCACGTGGTCTACAATGAGATGGGGACGATCTTTTGGCTTATTTCTCTGTTTTGGTGTTAAATCCTTGTGGGCCCTCAGGAGCTGAGGTGCCTGCAAAAGAGGCACTGGCACTTTAAGTTCTTGCTTCCATGAAAAGCTTACTTCCTTTATGCTACAATTATAAAATAGGTATTTCTAGGGAATTCCCTGTGACTTTGCAACCTTTGAAATGGCCTGAGGCTTGGTGGGGAGACTTAGCATTATTCCAGTGCTTCTCAATCAAATACACTCTTCCAGACTAGGAAAGCACTTCCATTTCTTCAGAGCTAAAGGAAAATGTAGTTGTGATTATTGATATTGGCTGAAGAAAATGGGGCCAGGCCAGAAATTGGATGCTCTATATATATATATGTGATAGCCAAAGACTACAGTATGATAAACACAATCTAAAAGGTCTTGGCATGTAGAAAGAAAGTGGTTTGTTTGAAAATATTTTTAGTGTAAAGTTAAAATCCTTTACTCAGGCATGCACGGGGAATACAACCATCATAAGGCCTGTGCCTCACTTATTAATGTGGGCTACTAAAAAGATTTTTATAGTATTTCTTTCTCTTTAAAATAATTTTATGCTTCAGAATTTATACTTTCTTCCCTCAGATGCTTCATTTAAACACCTCTCTAATATTAAAGTGTTTAAATTATGTTTTATTTTTTAAACAGTATTCTTTAACTACTTTTTAATACTAGGAGATCTGCAGAACCTGAACCTTCAATTTCTAAACGAGAACTAACCCCAGAATTTCTGTTTTTTGACTGATAGATATTCTGTAGTTTACAGTTGAAGAAAAATCTTGTTTTTTTGATATAAATGAGCACTATAGCGAAAACACTACTCTTTCAAAAGAAGTTAAAAGTGTCATGTAGAAAATACATGTATCATTTTCATCAACAGTGAAAATCATCAGAAAAATGAATCTAGTGTTTTGCCTATTTTGAATATAATCTGAATATTTTAGAACAGCCTGAATGTACTGTTGTCCTTGTGGGATAATTACTGGCTTCCTGAAAACAGAGGGTACCCACAGTCAAATATTGGCAACTACAAAACCAGACAACTGATCACAGGAGGAGGAAGAGATGAACACCAAAAAACACTCATCAACACAAAAGCTCATCACTCCCTCTTCCTTTCATTACAAAGACAGGGTTTAGAATTAATGAATAGTATTATACGGTTTCTCTATTTTAGAAGATACTTTGCAGGGGAATGTGGGGATTTCTGCTCCTAAGACTTTGTGAGAAGAGTACTACATGTTATTATGTTTTTGCTTTGCAATGGTAAGAAGGCAGAGAATTAAAATGTAATTATTTTTATGCTCATTTGTTTTTTTGGCAACATAAGAAAACAAGCTGATAAGGAAGAATTGACATTAATTAGGCATTACTATAAATGGTATTATTTTTGCAGATAAGGCTTTAAACCACTTACTACCACTGGAATGAATTCCAAATTAAAGCCGTATTTTTAACGATAACATTATTACTGTTCAACAGTAAAATCCTCTTCCTGGAGACATTATAGGAGTAACTGCAACACGCTATTTAAAATATATCATTACTCTGAGCCTGGTTTCCCAAAGTCATGAAATTTCATGAACATCGACTATTTAACATTCATCCAAAATTTCAGAGATGGTTGTATTTGTCTGTTTTAGAGAGTGCCTCATAACGTGGCCTGTCTTCACTCTTCTACCAAAGACTGAAAAGAAGAAACGCACCATGTCGTGTTGTTGAGTTGTGTGGCAGACAAGCAGAGTTGCCTCCCTAGCACTGACTTCTGATGTTTAATCCTCCCCAAAATGACTTCCTAAGGATACTGTTATATAGGGCCATTTTTTAAGCACCATTCTTGAGAGCCAGGTACAACTGCCCATATCAGCCTACTAAGCTGAGAGCACAACTGTCTCATACCATGAGGACTATATGAATGCTTCAATATCTCTCTGGACAGCAAAGGTACATGGGAGCATGGAAGGGGGAAACAATAAGAGCAAAACTATGTTATTATCTTGCAAATTTTCTATTTCATATATATATATATATATATATATATGTTTCTCTTGCCCTGAGAAAATTCTAGCTCTGCATCAGCAGCCCTCATCAAATAAAAACACTTTTTGTGGAAAGTCAACAAGATAGTGATTTAAAGCATGTCATTCAGTGACATTCAATTGTCTTTATGAAAACGAGGCTCGCCCTCATGAAGCAAACAAGAAATAATAGCTTAGGATTTCTGATACATATAATGCAAACACTCTGTGTAGTACACAACGTACTGATACTCTCTTGATGAAACTTGAACAATGTTTCAACACAGATCTCCATTTTTCTGCAAATGATAGCATTTATTCTGATAGTTCTAGTAGGGTTCACATGAAAGGTCCTCAGGGATATTATATCGCACATATTATAATGCCTTTAAAATATAATCATAAATGTGAGATAAATTGAGAAGGATGCATGACGAAGTCAAGAGCCAAATCACGTTAATAAAATACAAGCAAAATTTATTTAAATATTTAGGCTAATGGACAATTTAGATCCTATGAAATGGTCTTTACTCATAGACATTTTCTCAAACAGATAGCAGATGAAAGTGTTTACCTAGCAGACCCTCTGATTATTATTACTGACACTATCATAATTATTATCACAAATACTAAAATGTTTAGTTTACAACAAAACATTATACATTATTGGTTTCTAGAAAATAGACAGAAATTATGGATCAAATACGCTATGCTACATTAATCTGAGTAAACCTATGATTTCAAGTTAAGATTAAACACATCTGCCTCTCAAAAGCTAACATGCTAATGTTCAAAGACTCCAAAATTCAGGAAAGAGGATTTCTAATGAATTAATCTGGATTTGGGTTTTATCTTTTCTATTGTCATTTGCTAAAGATTTAAGAGATGCTAGAATCCTGTAGCTAAGGTAGCTGAATTTGTATAAATTAATAATTATACTAAAAGTCTAATAAAAATAACAAGTTACATTTCATCTATTTATTTCCTCTAAGACTATAAACGTTTTTAAAGTAGGAAGTAGGAAAAAAAAAAGAGCCTCTGACTTGATATTGCCATATAATGCTGATTTAATTTAATCTGAAAGGGTTCATCTGACTTAAAGACTGCACTAATTAAAACACGGGTCGGCTCTTGTTTCACCTTTGTCACTTAAGTGGCTTTTAAATAATTTGAAATCCTCATTCTTTCTCCTCATTGATAATTAATATAGTAGTCAGACTGCGAACAATGGGCAAAATTCAATTTCCTTTTTTTTTTTTTACAAAATGTTTTGTATCCAGCTTTAAGGAGTTTTTGGCAAAAATGACTGAAATACAGAAATAATGATGCAACTGAGAAATTAAAATTTTAAAATCTATAAAGCAAGGAAGTATAACTTTAACAGCTTAAATTTAGATAACACAGATTAGCAAATCAAATTTAACAATAATTACTGTATATGGGTGTATATTTTAAGTGTAAGCAAACTGAAGGGCAGCATTCGTTTTTCTGAAGACATATATTAAACTAAGTGAAGCATGTTCAGGAATGCTTAATACAGACCCTAATAAATTAGAGCTGCTGAGAGCTACTATGAAAAAAAATAAGAAAACGTCTGTGCAGTAAACAGACTTACATAATACACAGCCTTGCAATCTTGTGTGTCCTATGCTACATAGGAGACCCCCGGAGTGCCCAGGGTGATTAAATGTTATCAAATCTACTTTTATAAAGCCATCTCATAATCACATATTCTCATTTAATGTAGTAAACCCTGTTCTCTTTGAGTTTTTCATACTTACATTTTTACAAAGTTATAGCTCATACAAGCTTTGAACAGATTAAATTTTCTTCATAAATTCCAAAAATTATTCAAGAAAATAAAACATTTGTACTATTGATCAAAGAGGAGATGAAGATTTTAAACTTGATATCAGGTCAACAATTAAAAAAACACCCAGAGTAAAAAATGAACTGGTGAAAAAGAAAATAGTAAAATTATATGCATAAACAAAATATTATTGTACTACTAACTGGCATGAGGTCTCAAAAATTGTGTACTCTAGATTACTAGATTGTTTATGAGTTTGAGTCCTCTGTGATTTAATTAAACAGAATTTATGCCTTAACAGCATTTGTTGATCTAGGCCTTCACACTCACGATCTTTTCACTGACTTAAACTTTCAAATGTCTTTGTGATTCTGGGCTTTAGACTTCCCAAAATGTGCTTATTTAAAAAAATTGACAGCAGTAATCTTCAAATAGTTAATCCATTATGTTAAGTCCTTCAGGGGCAAGTCCTGACCTTAATTCGTGTATGCTTTTGAGGTTTATGAATACTTTGAAAGTTTTCATTTGGATCAGTTTTTCTACATTGATTTCTTATATAAAGTTCACAGGAAGAAAAAAGAAAGAACAAAATATAGAAAATAAACATGGTGCTGAAAATGAATATGTTCAGCAGCCATGGTGTTTTAACTTACCCAGATATGCTTTTCATGAGATGGAGATAGATGAATGGAAAAAAAAGCACATAAACGTTAATGAACAGATAGTCCATAAAAAAAAAAATCATATGATAAAATAATACCAACATTATAACTATGGAAATCTTTCTAACTAGTCTTTGAATGCTTAAAAAAAGTTACATGTTCTTGTGACGAACAGATGCATCTTTCAAAATGAGATTTTCACTAAACTGATGTTGGCTATTTATTAGGTACCACTCAACACAGCTCAACCACATCTGCTATCTACAATACATATTCATGCCAAAGATCTGTAAACACAGTGAATGTGCAATAGATTTTCAAATCAGAGCATTTTGCCCAGATTTGAATAATTTCATAATGATTTTTGTATAACACCAAAAATCTTGACAATCCCAAACCTGTGTATTTCAGCAAATTACCATAGAGACACAGTAAAATTGAGTGGACTACAAACGAAGGTTTACTTTTCTATGTGCACTTTACTAATATTTTAGCAAAATATCCTACCGTAATCATAAATGACCTAGACTCAGGTTTTTGTGGTGGGTTTTTTTAAGTATGCAGATAGGTGATATGCACATAGGTGACTAACATTTGTAATGGTTATTCATGCTGTGCAGCATTTTAATTGGAGCAGTCACACTAATACTAGATTAGTAGCAAAACTAGTATGAGTGATTTGCCCTCTAGGTAACCTATTCTTGCCAATATAATTGTTAACAGTACCTATAGGAGAAAGCAGGATGCCATCGCTGATAATAAATTTTCTTCAGCATCCTTTAATTGCCATCATAAAAAGAAAAATATCTGCCTGAATTAAACCCGGACATCTCAGAAAATTATATTTCTACTAACAAATGATTTACCGAGACATAAAAATGCTTGGTAGATATAGCTGTAGAAAATTTTGGAGTGAAACGCCTGTGCTCTGATTAATTAAGAAGAGGCTGCAGACATTTCATTGAGTTCAGGAGGGGGCTGGTTTCATGATCTTAAATTTTATTTTCATGTGTGTGAGATCAATAGAATGGCTGCGAGAGAGAAGAGAAAGTGAGATACAGAAAAGTAGATGGAAACAAATTACAAACTGATACACAGAAGAAAGGAAAATTAAGGAAATGAAGGTCAACAAAGGCATGCAATATAAATAAAGGACTAGAGAATTATCCAAACATTTACCAAATTTGATTAAAGTATCATTTGAATTGAACATGCATTTGTGATTTTGGGGCCAAAATCTCCATCATGCTCATTTTCTACTGAGCTGACTGTAAAGACTGACTTGAATACCTTTGCTGGAAAAGCTTTTAATTTTGGACCTTCCAGAATCTACTGAACCAGAAGTCCCATGTCTTGCATCTTCCCCTGAATATTCCTGTGGGTATGTGTGGAGAGAAATAAACAGGGGAACTAATTGGAATGTGAGTAAATTTCTGGCAGCTTTAATGATTAGGCAGTTTGCAGTCGCTTGGGGATAACTTACGGGACCTGAAGGCCATTCCAGTCTCTCCGTTACAGAAGCAGAGGATCAAGGGACATCCCTTCACTTCTTAATCATCTTGTCCACAGAATAATAAAATACAGTATAAAAAGTGGAATTTTAAATTCTAGCTTTCACCTTTTCGTAAGACAACCATTTTATCACCATTTTATTGAAGGAACACAATGATTTCCCTTAGACATATATTAAACTAAAAGATATGTAGAATTTTTTTCCTCTGCTGTGTTTTATCCATTCTTCCCTTAAAGCCTAATTCTACAGTTAATCTGACAGGATATTTGCATCTGCTGGAGATCATTGCTTACAGGGCCAGCTGCATGCATTAGGGTTGATGCTTATATTTATCCAGAAATCCCAAATTGCAATAGATAGGTTCATATGTGTAGACAAGGCAGGGACTGGGTCTTTGTTCTGGTTTTGGTTGATTAAAAACTTGCATCTCATTGATACAAATATCCTTATCTTTCATGAGGAAAATAATTAAAAAACTGTCAAAGGATAAAAACATTTTAAAAATACAAGATTTTTTTAAAAAAATATGATTTAGATATAGAATAAAATATGTTGCATAAATTTTTGCTTCCTCAGAATAATCTGAACAGGGTTTAATATTCCTCTGCAAGATAAATACCCAGATACATTCTTACATTTGTAATGCTAAAAAGGCTCCAAGTAAGAGCAAGATACATTTTTAACATTGCAAAAGCTTTGACTGACTAATCATTTGAAAGGGTCTTCCAGTAAGTGTTAAAAATGTTTGCCAAAGGAATTAAGTTTAAAAAGAAAATTCACCTTTAGTTATGTCTCAAGGATTAGACACGGATCCAGTCAAGAGAAAATCATGGTGGACAAAGCAGACAATCCTAAGCTGCACATCAGAATACTGACTACCTCTCTTTCCTCCACTGGAATAAGAAAATAGAAAATAATAGCTATTGAACACAGAATTTTTTGCTAGAAAGGGAGGAAGAACTAAAGATGAGTCTGAAAGCTACTAACAACATCAGGTAGTTTCCCACAGATGAGGTAGGAAGAGAAGAAAATAAATGCAAAACGTGAATTTTCCTAAAGATTCAGTAAATAAAAGATTGGGGGGGGGAAAGGGCACCGTATTCTTAAGAGCTACTGTAAAAAAATAAATCATGTATGTTTAGGATATAATGGTGTTTAATAAGCATCAAGTATACAGGAACAGTAGATGGATGGCATAGAAAAAGACCTTAATTAATCCAATTGGATTCATTTTTTCAAAATGTGTGCAATTAAGAAAATCATTAGAAACATCTATTTGCATACTGCAGAGGACAGAGATTATTTGTAGTCACAAATGCACTATGTCAAATTCTAATTGCAGTTGCACACATAAAACCTAATTAAAGGGGCATTGTGTGGATTCAAAAGAAACTAAATAACTACAGCAATTCAAACTCTTATTGCACAAAAAGGTCTACCTAGACAGGGATCTCAAACTTGCATTTTCTACAGGCAAATTTAAGTCCTAGTGTTCTGTTTTCTTTTACTGATTTTATTTATATGTGGATTACCACAACATGAGGCCTACTTCTTGTGACTTCCCTCTATCATCTCCCTATTTTTGAAGGATATATACAAATGAAAACCAACAAAAGAAAGGGACTGAAGCACGATTAGGAATTTGTCAAAATTATCAAAGGAATTTATCAAGATTTATAATTTTTTCTTTTAGGTGTAAAGAAGAAGAGTCAATACAGCATGCTCTTCTATTCATATGGAAGTTACTGCCTTTTTGCATGTACATCACTGTAGTCAGCTGCGACTTAACAGCATTGCAATTCTCTCTGCAAGGTTAATTACTAGGCTATGAATACTAAGAATTTATTTTTACACTGTAATATTACATATGAGAATTACTTAGGTCTTGATTTTACAAGGCTTTATTCAAGTATGTAAGAATATGTATGTGTCCTGGCACATCAAGGCTTTTCTGCAATCCTCGTGAATGCAGGAGGCTATATCTGGCAATCACAAACTTGTACCTGTGGAGTAAATCTCCCCAACACAGGCTCATAGGAAAGAATGGGTTTACTTTGATTTTCCTTGTAAAATGTAAACATCACATCTTAAGCTTATTTTGGAAATGTGGAATTACTAGACTCTAGTCTAGCGTCAAAACAAACAAAATTGAAGACAAAAGTGCAGCTAAGGCTATGCTCTTGACTCATCCTAATACCACGAGACAACTGGGAGAGATAGCATTATGACACAGCGCAGTTAATTCATCAGCTATAAGGTAAGTAATGATTGTTATTCAAATGCTCATATTAATAAAGTAGGAAATTTATCAGCTTCTGGGCTTGAATCCTGTCAGTATGATCCAGGTTAGCTGACTTGCATGTAAAGTTAGGATGTGGAGCTCTTGGAGCGGGTGCAGAGGAGGGCCACAGAGATGATCAGAGGGCTGGAGCACCTTTCCTATGAGGAAAGGTTGAGGGAACTGGGCTTGTTTAGCTTGGAGAAGAGAAGGCTCCGGGGAGACCTCATTGCGGCCTTCCAGTGCTTGAAGGGAGCGTATAAACAGGAGGGGGAGCGACTGTTTACGAGGGTGGATAGTGATAGGACAAGGGGGAATGGTTTTAAACTAAGACAGGGGAGGTTTAGGTTAGAGATTAGGAGAAGGTTTTTCACCCAAAGGGTGGTGAGACACTGGAACAGGTTGCCCAGGGAGGTCGTGGATGCCCCATCCCTGGAGGCATTCAAGGCCAGGCTGGATGTGGCTCTGCCTGGTCTAGTGGTTGGCGGCCCTGCATATGGTGGGGGGGTTGAAACTAGATGATCACTATGGTCCTTTTCAACCCAGGCCATTCTATGATTCTATGATTCTATGAAAGTTCTTTTCAGGGAAATAATTTGTATTTGGGATTACTGAGGAAGTGATGGCCCAGGCCAATCTCAAACTATACTAGCAGCATGCACAAGGTCAAATCCACCTCTGTGTGGCAATCTGGGACTACGCAGCACTTAAATGTCTCTTAAGGCTTGCCTTATGTTGATGCCTTGCACAGGATGAAATAAACACATCCTGCAAAATACCAGTGTTTATGACCAACCATCACATATTTTTATGCAACACAGAAGATACTTATGTCTTGTCTATCTTCAGCATGCTTCCTTCTTCAGGCAGATACTTATTTCATAGAATCATATAATCATAGAATGGTTAGGGCTGGAAAGGACCTCAAAGATCATCAAGTTCCAACCCCCCTGCCATGGGCAGGGACACCCTCCACTAGACCAGGTTGCTCAAAGCCTCATCCAGCCTGGCCTTGAACACCTCCAGGGATGGGGCATCCACAACCTCCCTGGGCAACCTGTTCCAGTGTCTCATACCCTCATAGTGAAAAATTTCTTCCTAATGTCTAGTCTAAATCTACCCTCTTTCAGCTTATACCCGTTACCCCTCGTCCTATCACTGCACTCCCTGATAAAGAGTGCCTCCCCATCTCTCCTGTAGGCCCCCTTCAGGTACTGGAAGGCTGCTATTAAGTCTCCTTGGAGCCTTCTCTTCTCCAGGCTGAACAACCCCAATTCTCTCAGCCTGTCCATTGCATATTGTTACAGATATAACCAAACATTACATTTGAAAAGGATATATATTACTGGCACTCAGAGCTATACTGCACTTTGAAAGACAAAGCAGGACTCTTTGGAGCTGTATTGTCTTGTGGGACACGCACACTGATAAACTTCTGCTGTCCCCCTGTATCTGAACTCTCCACAAACCTTAATGAGTTGCAATAGAAACTGGACTGACCTGAAAAAGGGTCCTCGTTGGGGCTGTCATGACAACCCTGAGTGAATGCCAAGGCCAAGTTATTGTGTACTGTCATATTATTTGGTGCAAAAACACCCATAAAGGATGATGTTATGAACAGCTGCGACAGTGTATACCCAGTCACAGAGAAATGGTAGCTGGAGTCAACCACAAAATTGAGAATTGGAAATTAGGTAACCATTTTTCATGGGGGACTGGTTGATCAACAGAAAAATATAAAAAACTATGAGAAATGCTCCACTCTTCATTTCAGTGATGGGTGTCTTCTGGAGAGTACACCTTTACCAAATAAAATTTATGAGTAGATGAGTGCAAATTATGCGAATTGTTAGGGAACTCGAATGTAATGGTGACACAGAGGGCCTTGGTGCCATTAGTACTTTTAGTACTAAACTCTGAGTTTTCTAGAAGAAGTTACTCATTAGTCAGACAGGCTCTGAGAGTCAGACAAAAGTCAGAAGACACTATATACAAATTATTAACAGCTCTTGTATAGGACAACTGAAGTGAAATGTAAAGACTAGTTTAAATAATAAAAATGCAATGCATTACTCTTTGTCACAGCCCATCATCACTTATTTTCACCAAACAATGGAATAACCATCTAAACCCTCTAAATAATCTCAACATTAATTTTTTGTTTTCTAGGATTGCATGCTCAATTTACAAAAAGTACAACTTAAAAAGTTTTAATATTAACTATAGCTGTCATATATTTAATGTCTGAGACTAAATACCTATGGATCATTCAGGCAACCTAAATTCAGCTTTTCAGATTATTTTAGGAACATGTTGGGTCTAATTTAAAAATTCTACACAGCTTCCTTAATTTCTCTTTGATGCCTTAGGAGAAAGACTTCTTTCTAATAAATCTACTGTAATAACCAAATTTTGGATGATTAGAGACTCTTATTTGAGGTTTATAAGTGTCTAGCATATCATTAAGATAAATTGTTAATTACATTTTAATGATATCTAAGTAGTCAATTGAAATTGAAAGAAATTTTACATCTAAATAGCATCTTCTAAGCAAGAATCAGGAAAACTTTGAAATTTAGGTTAATGACACTATAATCACCATAGAGACAACTGATGTCCAGAATTATCATATTCTCTCACAAAATTTTTCAGAGTGAAATCTAATACTCAGTAATCTAATCTATGCATGTAAATTGTACCGAAATATTATAACACACCACGATGCGTTTGTAACTCCATGAGGCCAGAGCAAGGTCAATGCATGTGCTTGCCAGGGCACCTGTGGAACCACTAGCACCTACCGGCTGCAGCAGCTGACAATTCTTCACCCCTGGGGTAGGGGCATTCTTGCTGAATTATTGATGAAGTTGAATACATTCAAAAATGAAAATTTGGAAATTTAGCATTTTTTTTCACTTAAGAGATTAATTCAAATGAAAGAAATAAAATGGATAACATTTTAACAGGAACCTTTCCTTTTATAATAATTTCTATCCAGTTTTAAGTTACCAACTCAAAGCTAATTGCAAACTCTGGTGAAGCTCATGAGTACTGTGAGAATGTGTTGATCACAGTGATGAATCAGATCTCTGGTTTCATGTCAAGGGGAGATATCCTTGCTTTCCTGCACCAGAACTACCATTGAACTGAAGGAGATGTTCGCTGAGCTGTTAACAGGGCTGAAAGCCATTTCACTTGACTTATGGGTGTAAGAGAGAAACCTAAGTTCAGTATGTGGTATTATTCCTGGTTTAGAGAAAAGGGAATTGGCTCTGGGATGACTGTTTTGAGGTTTTAGTTTTATTTTTGTTTTGTTTTATTTTTAAGGAAGTGACAAAGCCAGCATAAATAAAACTCTCCCAGACCTGAAATGTAATACAAAGGAGTGCTTCCCTGTTTTAGCCTATCCTTTAACTATCCTTCTGGTGGGCCTGGTTCTCTCAGAGTTTTACGACCTAATCTAAACTATCCACAGAAAATCTTCCAAGGTGAAGTGCTCTGCTCTCTCTATTCCAGCAACTGGGATCCCTGTCTCTGCAGTGTTTGTAGGGCAGTTTTGTTTAGTAAAAAGGAATCAAAAGCTTGGACTTAAATTTTACTGCTACATCATGAGACAGCAAATGATTCTCAGACTTGTCATATTAGCTCTTATAAAGACCTCATACACATTACTATAATTCTTAACGTTACACAGCATAGTATTCTCATTTGCATTACCCAGACGGGTAAACTTACAGCTACTGTATGTATGTGAGGGCTCTACTTCCAGAAGGAATTATGCATTGTTAAGTGTTGGCAGAAAGGAATCTGACCTACTGAGACAAACTTTTCATTTAAATTACTTTCTGGACTGTTTCAACTTAATACTTTCTAAGATAAGACATGCAAATACATTACTGCATTTTTTTACAAGGAAGTGTCAATTCTCTTACTCCCTATTGATAGCTTGGCACCCTAATGACTATCATAATTTAGTTGAATCTCATGTATATCTCTAAAAAAATGATACATTTTTCCCATATTACAGTTCCTCTACAACCATATAGTGTGTGTGTATATATATATATATATAAAAATTAGCAATGTATGTTAACTTTTCTCTGATAGTAAATTAAGAGGAATCCTAAAAGTAGTTGTAAGGATTCCAAATTGAGAAACTATGAAGACGGACAAATCTGACTGAACAGGGAAAAAAAAAAAAATCTTCATGACATAGGTATATAACATATACTTAGGATAAATAGTATACAGTTCAGACTAGATGAATAATATCAGTAGGAAAGGAGATACCTTTCCTTCCAGCAGAGAACATTCTGATTATAACTAATCCATAAAGAACCAAGGATAGACAGACACAGGAGAAAAAAAGGAAAGACTTCAAAAGCAGAAAACATGGAAAGGTCTGATTGTGCAACATAAGACAGAAGTCTAATAACAGATTACCTGTCCACCTACTATTTCCAGACCCAAAACTTGGTAGGCATTCTCATATATGAAGTATTCATGTAATGTATGCAGTAGTATGTGACAAGTTTATGTTATTTTATCCAGTTTAAAGAACATATGGGAAAGTGAACAAAGTGAACACATTCATCCCTGCAAAGTGCTTTCAGTAGTGTGGTACCTTCAGTCCTCAGAGCTGGAAGATAAATAGGGACTTCAAAAAATAGGCTGCTGAAAATTCAGTAATATTCTTTACAAATGGTAATGATGGCCTCAAAGATGCTTTCCAGATTTAGTAAAAAAGCATAGTTATTATACTCTTTATGTCCACATATTTCTAAATGACTAATGAGTGATAAAAAAGTATAGATAAGCAATACAGGGACAAGAATAATCAACTGCAATATCCCCATGAATGTTACTGTAAGTTTCTTAATTGAATTTAAAACATTTCTTCTCTCTCAGCTAACACAACTGCTTCTCTAACTGCTAAATAGAGGCTGATTTAAATGGAACACTTACATTTGTACATTACATGGATGTCTACACTTAAAGTTATATTTCATCAGGAACTTGATATGAAAGTAGTGATTAAAAATATTCTACATATAAATTTTATATGCAAATTTTAAAAATGAGGCTTTCAGAATCCAAAAATTAGCACTAAAGTTAACGGTTATAGATGAAAAATAAACCTGTTTGTTTACAGAATGAATTTGCAAAATTATTTTTAAGTACCATCTTTGTTCTCTGACTCCCTCTAATTACACTGAAACTGTGATGCTGCCAAGAGGTTTCTTTTGTGTTTGTAGTTTTTTTGTAAAAGTTCTCCATAGCTCCTGGCAGCTGCTATGAGTCAGTGTGCTGGTTTTACAAGGAGGTGCACCAAATACAGCATTAAATTGTTATAAAATTTATGCCAACGAAAAGCTAGGTTGCAATTTGCTGACAGGCAAAAAGAAAGTGAAGCTGCTAGGGTTTATGGGGAGCCTTTGACTTCTATAGACAGAAATAATCATGTATTCAACAGATAATGCAAAAAATCTTTTTTTCCCCTCTGAAAAAAAAATCTATGCCGTGAGTCATTAAATGCCTGCCTACTTTTTAAAAATTGCACAGAAGGCATAAAGGCACAGAAGGGAAAAGGCACAGAATTAATGACAATCTGAAACAGAAAATGTCTCTTTCTCATAAATCTGTGCTCTTTCACAAATGAAACTATGTTGTATGGTTGATAGACTCTAAATATTTTTCACTATATTTTATATGCATCTTGAAAAACTTTACACTGCAAAAAAATCATGCTAAGTACTAAACTGCCATGGTAGATGGTCTTGCTTCTCATTGTATGTCTGCATAAAACCAACACAAAACTTGACATTTGAATCAAGTTTGAGCCAATGAAAATCACATGAAAAAGGTACTCACTTTTTCTTTAGTCTTCGGTCTTTTTCTGCTTGGGTTCCAAGTTTGCCTAATCCTAGAGATTCTTGAGCTGCTGCCTCTGTTTCCATGTAACCTCCTGGAAGACAAAAAAACCCAAATCCCACCATATTTTCCCCTAGCTCTTTCCCAGTTGTTCCCCTCCTGAACCTTTCAATCTTCCTCCCACCCGCCACCATCATCTATGTTTGCTTCTTTAAGCCATGACATCTGGTGTTTGTGGGGAACATCTATCACCTACAGAAGTAAATTATGGCAAGCAGCTACTACATTGAAAAGAATAGAAGTAGAGGGAAAAATTGTTTCCTCCTCCTTTGTGTTTAGCAGGAATGTATGAGAAAAGCAACCTGATCTCCTTTGCCTGCTTTTCTTTGCCTCCTAAGGCTCAGTCTCAAGGTCCTAAGTAAGCAATGCCCTCACCATTTTTTAATCTTAGTTAGGAAATGTACAAATGAAAGCACCTTCTCAATAATTTTCTTGTTACTACTGACACAATAATAGAATCATAAAAGGGTTTGAGTTGGAAAGAACCTTAAAAATCATCAAGTTCCAACCCCCCTGCCATGGGCAGGGACATCCTCCACTAGACCAGGTTGCTCAAAGCCTCACCCAGCCTCTAACACATCCAGGGATGGGGCATCCACAACTTCTCTGGGCAACCTGTTCCAGTGCCTCGCCACCCTTACAACAAAATATTTCTTCCTAATAGCTAATCTAAACCTACTCTCTTTCAGCTTAAAACTATTACCCCTCGTCCTATCACTACACTGCCTGATAAAGAGTTCCTCCCCAATGTCCTTGTAGGGCCCCTTTATGTATTGGAAGGCTGCTATAACGTTTCCCCGGAGCCTTCTCTTCTCTAGACATCACTTAATGTCATAATACTAAAGTCTTCATTTTGCTCACATAGAGAGACAAAACGTCTTTGATGGTGTTATCCCTGCAAACTCTTAAGCCAGAGGTGACACAAAGAATCCATCAGAGAAGTAAAAAGCCTCCTAGGTCTCCCTGGAGGTGTCTCATAGGCACCTAATTCCCATCAAAGTCATGAGAACTTAAATAACTTGGAGAGTGTGACAAGGGAAGCTTGAAGTAAGGAAGGTCACCTGAATCAAAATAAAATAGTATTATAAAGCAAGGACATGCTGATCATACAATACATCCACTAATGTAACTTTCCTAGTGGAAAAGTGGGAAGATGCTCTGCTTTTTTTATTGCTGACTGGATTCAAGTAAGAAGGGACCTGCTCATGGAGCTGTCAGTACAGTCTCCTGGCTCTTGTTCCTTGCTGTCCTCTCATTTGCACATGTATGTGTGCAGCCAGAGGGGCTGAAGCACTTTGAAGGTTGCTTTCCTCCTATGCTGCTCTTGGGAAGGTGTGTAACTGGCACAAGAAGGAAGACAACAGTATAGTAAATGCTGATGCTTGACTCCACTTGGCAATAGCAACTTCTTATTTCTCAGCTAATGGATAGTGTACAATTGTAAAGTGGACACTGGCTTAACTAAGAAAGCACAGTACAAATTAGAAAAAAAATTATTCTGATTCATTGGCTTTAATAACAAAATAACGTGGAAATGTATAGTGAAATAGCATGTGACTTTTAGAAGTCACATTTATATGCATCTCAGTCAACTGAGAACAAAAATTACTGCTGCAACATATTTATGATGTTAGAAAAGCCTGGTTTTAAGCTCTCCTTTCAGAGCAGGTATAGTTTTTTAACACTCCTGCTTGACTAGACACAATTTTTCACTATTAAAGAGGACACTACTTCTGCAAGCGTCATGATGAGAATGATGCCTCCAATCACAAATGCAGAAACGTATGACTGTATACTTTGCTTTACTTCATCTGCCTTTCCAAGTTTTACGGAATATCTGATGAAATATTTCTTGCTGGCTCTGGAGTAAGTTTTTAATTTAGCAAACTGCTGTATCAATAATATCACACCTTTCTGAGAGACCAGCTTGTGGTATGTTAGATAGAGACAATACAAGTGCAATGCAGTGAGGCTTTATCACAGATTGGAAAGTATTCTTGGCATAATAGAATTCACCACAAGACAAGCGCATCTGGCCCTTTGAATAACCCAGGGTACATTGTATTGAATGTAGTATCCTCAGCATGCAGACGGCCATGTTAAATGTTTCCTAACAAGCTAACCTTTGCAAACACCATACAGATCAGCTTGCCTGGCCAGGACTAAAAATCTCTGTAATGTATTGTTTGTTTTAGGGACTAGAACATTTAAAATGTAACATGGGAAAAAAACATGGAAGTGTCTATTGTGGTACTCCCCAAGTGAGAGAAGACTGGATAAGTTTAAAATCAATCAAACAAATAAATAAAAAAAAAGAAATAAAAGGTACTTATGCTCCCTGTAACATTCCTTTTCCCTTCTCCAATAATTAGAAGAAATCTCTAAGTATCTAGAAATCTTAAATCTTGCTTCTAAGAAAGATCTCCTAAAGCATGAATTTGGCTTTGAACAACAATGCAAATGGTTTAGCAGAGATGCTAAAAGTACCACACTATAAAATAATGAAACTCTGGCAAGGTTAATAGTTGAAAACTAGTAATTTCAGACTTTTGCAGGGCAAGGAGCAAGGAAATCTGTTGGGTGACAGCCCGGCTCTGTTGAAATTGCAAATAAAACTTTGTAGGTTTCAATATTGCTTCTTAAATACAAGTATACATTACAAGTCATTTTAGAAATATTATAGAATTTGTTACAGAAGTATTATGTGTACTTACAATATCACTGGGATCCCTCATGTCACCCGCATTGACATGAACTTTTAAAGTGGTCCTTTAAGTGTAATTGTGTGCACGTGCAAATATGTGTACAAGAAAACAAATTAATTTTTCTCAAAATATGCTTATTACCTCTTCAGTATTTCATGTGCTATTGAAGAAAAGGCATTTTGCATATTAAAAAATATAAGTATATTGTATCTATATCAAATTAGAATGTTTAATTAAATTAGAATTCTTTTATTGATTTGGATTATAAGTTTATTTTATGAAAACTATAGAAATATGCTGCAGTGCAGTGATGATAGGACTTACCATCTAGATTTCTGTGATACAGTGGTCTTACTATAAATAGAACTATTAATCTATAGCTGCATGGACAGCATACTTGTCATGGAATTGATTCAAGTACTGCCGTGGTTGCTATTTTTTAAATTTTGTTTTGTCTTTAAAGTACTGACATTGAATGGAAACTGCCACTCAATATCTTTTTTTCTTTTGGTATCTTAAAAATTTAGATGAGAAAAACTGCTCTATAATACAGCTGTTCAATGTCGTTTCCATTTCTAAAAATATTTTTATCATACCTTTTGGTCAGTATAACAGTCTTACTGTTAATTGTACACATCCTTGTAAACCTGGCTTGCTTAATTAAAGTGTGCGTTATGCTGAAATCTTTGCTGTTGAGCTAAAGGATGGAAGCCACAAAAATTCCATTTAATTGCAAATGTTCACTAATATCTTTTTGCAATTTCATGAGTTAGTGTTGGGAATTACAAATAGGCTTTATCCAATTATACATATGTCTTATTAATCATGTTGGGCATTATTAAGAAATTAATCTATTGCCACATTGCATTGCTCCTGAGACAATCTTTAAAGTTGTCATTTTATTTTGGGTCTGCACTGCAAGGAACTGCAGGGAAGACCAAGACATTTATTACATCTTTGTCCTCTATGTTCCTGAGTTACTGTGAAATCATAGATTATTATGCATAATCCATCAGTATCAATAAAATTGGTTTTATGGAATACAAATATGAATTAATAATGCAGTTTATAGTTTAAAAATTCTTCATCAGTGAAGATGGGGACATGCAGGTGTATTTGAGAGATTCATTTAATAGATTCTGAAATACATTAAACTATCAAAAAGACTGATAAATCAGTTTTACTCTTCTCATAGTGAGAAAAAGGGGAATTTAAATTGTGGTTAGAAATTAGTTTTGGTTTTTTTTCAAGAACACAAGGTTCTCACAGGCAGAGAGAAGAAAGGTTGGAGTATAAATGGAGAATGCTCAGTTATTTGATTTTACTTGGATACTTTGACCTTAATATTACCTTATTTCATTGTGTACGATTTTAGTGATGAGTTTGTTAGCTGTGATAAGCATATGTTTTAATATTAATTTAGGTTTTTTTTAATTTCAGGCTTACATATTGCTTAAGCATTTACAATTACTGCAGACTCTTAAAATTATTTTACAGGTGTTATGTGGTCACCATGGCAGTAAAAATTTAGTGCCTCACAAATTCGTGCTATGTGACATCTTTGTGACTAGGAAAGAGCTAGTATTCCCCTTTCACTGACACACCTATACCAGCTTGATGCTTGTGCTGGCATGAGTACATATGTTAATCTAGCTAAATCAGCCCAGCAATATCAACTGCAGCTAAGGATGTATTTGTCCATTTGGGCATGCAGACTATGAGCCTTTGCTGAAGACTGTCACTTCGCCTTCCATTGCTTATGCTACCTAAGATAGTTAAATAAAGTTATGCTATGACTGTTTTTTTTTGCTTGTGGTATAGACATATCCTATGGAACATTACAGAAGAAAATTTTTGCCAGGAATGAATTTGACTAAAGTCTTGGCAAGGGAAAAGGGCAGAAGCAGTAGGAAAAAGAAAAAGCATTGCCATGAGCAGCATAGAGAATGGTGAGAACATCAGTGAAAGGCACTAGCAGACATCTATTGACATACTGAAATCTGAAAAGCAACTACACTTACTTGCAAGGACCTTCCATATCACACAGTTACACCCCTTATAGTGGTATATTACTTACTACTTTGTGACCTCCTCTTTATTTTTGTTATTTGAGAATACACTGTTAGCACTTCCACCCTAATTCAAGAGACTACTGAAGCAGTAGGTTCAGTGAAGAGGATGACTCTAGTAACTTATACCAGAAGTCTCCTTTCATTTGTGTTAGTCACAGAAAACTCCTGAGAAATATAATTGCTGATAACAATGAAGTTCAATGGGAAGGTTCTGCCAGACTAAAGAGAAAAATAAGCAAATTGGAAAATTGAAAAGAAGCAAAATTAAAAATGACTGTGAAATGGTGATCTTGGCTTGTTACCACAAATTCCTTACTGAGCTGTCCAAGTCGAGCCTTCTCTTTTTTACCAAACAAACGTCCTATTGAAGACTTGATTCCTTTCTTCTTGGGGGCTTTGTGCAGGGAGTCCTGGCTGCTATTGACACTGCCAAGACCAATGCTTTCCGGCTCCAGTGAAGCAGGCAAACTACTACAAAACAATAATAGAGAAATGGAATAGATAACATGTCAAAATTTCAGGTGATTTTTTATTTTCTTCTGAGCAGCTCTGCAAACAAATTCATTTGCTATACTTTAGTAATAATCTCCCCACAAGTGAAACAATCACATCTTCCTTAAATGATTTAGAAACATAAAGAAATCAGGTCATTTTGGAATAGTTAAAAACCAACATGATTTGAAAAGAATAGTACACAGTAAACCAGTGAAGTACCAATTCATATTACAAACACCTTACCTTCTGGCATCATTGTGATATGAAGAGGGAAGGGTATGAGTCATTCTGATTGCTCTGGGTGTTGGAGGAGGAGAAGTTTCACATTTGATTGTGGCTTTATCTTCATGCCCATCTTCTTCAACTACTGCAACCTGGGGGAGAGAAACTCCATTGAGAGCAGATTAGCTCTTTTCAAGAAAGTTTCAACATATGTTGCATGAATTTGTCAAGTGAACTGCAGCATGTATGAATTCTAGTGCAATTTTTTAAAGCAAATTGTAAGGATTCTTATTTTGAAATAAACTATTGGGAAAGAGCAATTACCTAAATATGGCATGTATGTATTTGAAAGGAATGACGTACACTTGGAGAAGAAATTAATTCCTTGTTGCCAAACAGGTTGATCCAGTAAAGGCCTAAACATGAAAATAACCTTATACACAAGCGGGCCTCTCGCTTTAAACAGGATTATTAATGTAAACAAAGTTTTCTCAGGGAAGTAAGGGAACAGGAAAATACAGACATAAACACACCACTCTCTCCATAGCTTTTTAACAGAATGGTCAGAATGCTCGAAAAAATGCATGAGCAAAAAGGAGTTTTGTCACAGCACATAATGATTTATCTTAAATATCATCTCTGCTCATATAAAGATAAATGCCACATTCAGTGCCAATTCTGTAAACAACTTTATATTGTTCCAGAAGATTTCAAACAATCTGACTCTGGTTCCTCCAGCAACAAGAATGGTCAAAATACATTTGAAGGTAACTCTTTTGTGTCCACACTTTGTTTTTTTTTTCCTGTATTCCTTTGTTTGTGCTATAGAGGCTGTTACTCCTAGATATCATTGGTGGGCCTTGATTCTGTGGCTTAGCTGTGAGCTCTGCAAGCTTTTTCCAGGTAGCATTAAAATTATTATGTTCAGGAACTGAATGAAAAGGAGTAGACGGTATGGAGTGGTTGGCAAGGAACCCAATTATCTAAATAGCAGAGGAATATGATAAATGTGGTCTCATAAACTCAAAAAACCCCAGTATCATACCTTTCTCCGATGTTTCCTTAGGTCACTTGGCTTAGATTCGTAACAAAAGCAGCAACAAAAAAAGACTGATTAATAAATCTTATTTGAGCATAACAAAATGCCACACATTCATTTCTCTCGCATTCAGAAGTAGAAAGCAGAGACTTCATTATATATTACATGCTAATTATACACTTGGTGTCATAACGTAAGATAGCCCCAGACAAATATGCCATTCTGCGCAGTTATTTTTATCTAAAGCTGAGTCTCCTTCATTTTCATAAACTTAGAAAATAACAGAACATTGCAAGCTTATAGTAGCACTTTTTATTTTTTGAATTTTCATGCAAATCTTTCCACTACCCCAAACACAGAGATTTTTTTTTTAAGTTTTATCTAATGTTACAAATGTAATGGTGTCTCTCACAGAGCATAAACACAAAATATCATCAACAAATGTCTGAAAAAGGGATACTTCTCTCCAGTTATCCCACATTAATGTGACTGGCATTTTCAGTCAATGGATACAAATTCATCCATTTTCTGCAATGCAGCATCATCTGTCAGTAGAAGGCTGCTAGAACGTGTCTTGTTCAACCCCCTTTTCATTATTATTTTTGGTAGATGTCTCATTCATTCACTCAAGCAAAGCTGAAGAAACTCTGCAGAATTTATTTATGCATGGACCTGGGCCATGGAAACTCAATGCAGTACTGCTTCTCCAGGCATCTCCTACAGGATCATTTTTCAGTTTGGGCTCTAGAGACTAGACCTCTACAGAGCTCTTCCCAACTGATATCCCAGACACTAAGGAGGAGATATTCAACACTGAACTCCTGCTGAAACAGTACAGGGCAGAAGTGTCCTGAACTGGCTGATGTATTTGCTAGTTAGGGTGAGCAAAGCTGTGTGCTGTACTGCTGAGCACGCAGTGGGGAGTCACCTTTGTGGCTTATCATAAAGTCAAGACTTCAACTGCAGCTCATACAGACACATCCATTTGAGCTTCAGCACAGCTGTTGCTGGATGCCAGTGAGGCCATGGCAGCCTGAAGTGCAGAGGTGCGATGACGTCATTGTGTATTCGAATTTGATGAACCTACTGCCTCGAAGCTACTGCATCCAAATCAAGGCAACCAGCCAGTGCAGGTGCCTGCTGGAAGGTCAGTTTAACCATTGCCATTTATCTGTAGCCAGATTGCTTAGTTTAAACAGCTGGTCAAATTGAGACAAACTGCATATTTGGGAAGGTGCTGCTTTGGTGAAGTGGGTGGCACCATGGCAGCCTACGCACCCACCCCCTCCACAACTGTCTGTGCCACCAACATTGTAATTTCTGCTGTTCAGCAGTGGGAACCAGGGGCAGCACAGAATCAGTGCCACAGTCTGGCACAACTGCCAGCCCTGACCTTGTCTTGCAATCAGAAAACAGTCTTCAGCTCCCAAGAAAGCAGCAAACACCACCCTAAACTGGGTGGATATGAGTAGTTCAGTTCCCAGGGAAAGGAAGTACTTGGCTAGATAATGGTAGTCATCATGAGTCCCTAGGAGTAGGGACATCCTGGAGCCCCTACTCCCAGCTGATCAGAATGAACAGCTAGGTTCCACTCCCAGCTGTTCTTAGCAACCTTCTTGGGTAGGAGAGTCAATTTCTGCTTTCTGATTGAAACCAAAGCGTATTTCCCTTCTGCTGAGAAACTCCACAGGGAACCAGTGTTGCTGCTTCCCAGGAGTGGACACTGGTGACATTCAGATTATCAGAGAAATAGCAAATAAAAAATGGTGTTACACATATTCCATCCTCTTCCCTGTATGTAGAGATCAACAGAGTAGGCTGCTTTGATTCTCTCCTAAGGTTTAAAGGGATTAATTCATCCCAGCTCCAAACTGGTTTGTAGCCCACACTGAACACTGCACCCTGTGTCTGCACTTTTACCAATATCAAAGTTGTAGATCGTGAATATGTCAACACATACTACATAAGCTTACTTGACTGTTACACTGTTTATTTTGTCTAGGACCAAAACAAATTTTTTTGCAAATCCCTTTTCAAATCAAACTAGACATTTCAGAATATGTCTTCAAAGAAACAGTAAGGATACAAATGCTTTGCATGCTAATTTGATGGCTTGGTATCTATTTATGTGTTCTGCTTGTAATGTTGAATTATATCAGTTAAATGAGTTATTGGAAAACAAAACGCTTATTTCAAATGCTTGATATACTGTCATGAAGAATACACAGAAAATGCTGCAAATATAATATATATATGAAGTAGTAGAAGGTTTTAATGTCTCCTAGATATTTCCTAAACTTGCCAAAAGTCCCAAAGACTACTGTGTAATAACTGTATCACTTCAGAGCTTTTCATTAGTAAGCATTTTTTACATATAAACTGATTACAGTAATTTCAATGATCAGTTCTGTTTCTTACTCATTCCATTGCCTACGTGCTGAAGGCCCTTGATCCTCAGATCATGAATCATGCAATGCTCAAAACCACAACAACAAAACCCCAAGCCACTCAAATGCCCATGTTCTAGGGAATTTGCTATCTGTATGTATGATGAAGAAGTGAATAAATAAAGAGATGAACCATTCATGCAGTGAAAGATGAAGTATTTAATACTAGAAATATCACACCCAAATTGGTATCACAAAGTTTCTTACCAGCGTCATAACCCCCATTCTGTCCATCTCCCTGGCTGGACTGCGAGGAGTGAGTTTAGGAGTTGAGTGTCCACTGGGAGGAGATGAGCTTGCAAGTGATGATGCCGTCACTGAGCCAGTAATGGAGGTACCTTGGTGGACTCTGGCTAGATTTAAGCCTTCTAGACTCACACTGGCCACTCTATTCTCTATCTCTTCGGCACGCAGTTCTGTCGACTCTTTCTCTTCTTGGATTAACCTTATTAAATAAAAGAATGTGGTTGTACTTGTCTCTGCATGGCCCAAAAGCAAAACTAAAAAATATTTTCTTTCAAATGAGATTAGAAATTAAAAGAAAACAAAGATAAATATCGTAAATCAACTCCAAAATAATATTGAAAAGCGTATTTTTCAGTCACTGGAATTATAAAATCCTTTTCTTAATTCCTCCATCCTGAAAAACTGTTTGAAGAATGTGCCCAACAACAAGACTTGACATATGACATTTCAGGAAGATGGGTTCCTTTGCAAAGCAAACAGCATAGGAGTGGGGGAGTTAACAATCCGATTTACCATAGGAAACTAATTCCAATCTAATTTGGCTTCATCTGATTTTCTGTTGCTAAAGCATAAGCACAAATTTAAAGTCAAATGAAACTGGGCTTTTAAGACAGAAATTGCTAAGGTAATCCATATTAATAAAACAAGAGATCATGCAAAACAATTTGCCTATTTAATTCCTACAAATCGATGAAAAAATGACAGTTGTTTCTAAAGCATTAAGTTTTTAAGTAAATTTCATTAAAATAGCTCTCTTGTTAGCAATATACGCTTCTTAAACATACATAGCCTCAATAGAATGCTTCCACTGGGTTCTTTAGCTTTGGTTATTAATTGTGATCGTACCTAGAATTATAAAATGTGTTTAAAATAAAACATTTGTTTATAAATCATTTATCCATAAATCCTCATTAGAAAAAAGTCTTTTTTTTTTTTTGTGAAGAGGAAAAAGGATGAAGAATCAAGGTTAAATGGGAAAACACAAAGTTTGAAGAGGCTGAAACTCTGAATTAGGCTTTTCCGAGTGAAATGAAGTAAGTACAATAAATAAAACCATAATGCATTGAAAACAGAAACCTACAAACTTCTGTGCTGTCACAAATCTTCTTCCCTATCATCCATTTCAAAATTTCTATAAAATGTCTACAGTTCTTTCTGAAATGAGGCATGGCAGGAAATTAAAGGTAAATAATATTTTGAAAGAGAATTATAACAATCTTTTTCATTTTAGTAATCTAAGTTCTGAATCATCTTGTCTAATAAAACAAATCTAAGGCAACATAAATTTTTAATCTCTGTTGATAGAAATGTTTGTAAAAAAAAAAATCGCAAGAAAATGTGAAATGCAGTATGGTTTATAGGACTATACTTGCAGAATCATTTTTCCTGAAAAGTATTGAAAAAAGAACAAAAGTTAGTTACCTGGTTCTTTAATAATGATGGTGACGGTAATGAAAGCCTATACTTCACCATAAACATAGCAGTAGGGGAAATAAACTACTTTAATTGGACCTCCCCCCAAAATGGCTATATAGTGCACCTTTGCTTCCTCTTTGAAATAAAACTGTACCTAAGTCAAGATCCTGTGTTAAGTAAAACCGTGTTCTGATTCAGGATGGCACAAGCACTATGTCACCTGCAGTTACAATTTCTTGTGAAAACCTTCTACTGTATTCCATAATTCCCCTGCTAAATTGTCAAAATGATAGTATTTTTTTAAAACAAATTAATTTGTTGCATCTACAGCTTTTTGAATTGGTCACAGTGCTGACTTCTTTGTACTATCAGAAAATATGGATAAGGTTCTCTCTTTTACATACACTGTTTTAAGGAGATTTACTCTCCCAACAACAAAGTCTCTTTGACTCCTCTGTGTTGACAGCTGTAATAAGAGATTTTAGAAAATAAGTAAAATGAAAAGAGTAATCCTATCTGAATTAAGAAATTCTGGGAGTAATGAAAATGCAAAGCTGTAGGTCTACAACAAAAAGTCTCCCCTGTGAAAAGTTATTAAAATTCAATATATCCCAAAAGAGTTCACCCTTTAAAGTTACCTTGCTCAGAGAATGACCAAGATCTGGCTAAAAGTAATCTGTTTTGGATTATATTTCAAACCACAGTTTTTCTGTCTATAGTATTGCCAGAGAGTCACTAATACATTCAGTAATCTCCTTCATCTCCTTCTAGAGAAACAGTCACTAATGAGAGGATCATAGAATCATAGAATGGTTTGGGTTGGAAAGGACCTTAAAGATCATCAAGTTCCAACCCCCCTGCCATGGGCAGGGACACCCTCCACTAGACCAGGTTGCCCAAAGCCTCATCCAGCCTGGCCTTGAACACCTCCAGGGATGGGGCATCCACAACTTCCCTGGGCAACCTGTTCCAGTGTCTCAGCACCCTCACAGTAAAGAATTTCTTCCTAATATCTAGTCTAAATCTGCCCTCTTCCAGTTTAAATCCATTACCCCTTGTCCTATCACTACATGCCCTTTTAAAATGTCCCTCCCCACCTTTTTCCGAAACCAAGTTTTTAAAAGTTACCCTTCCTGAAAAACATGTAAGAATGCTTTAAGCCTAAAACTCACTTAATTGAAATATGTCATTGGATTCTCTGTCACTCCATTAAATTTGCACAGAGATTATAAAGACACATTCAATCCACCACATATATCCAAGAACTTGGAGCATGAAAAAATCACATTCTGCACCTCCACAGAAAATCAAAAGAACGTCTTAGAAAACATGCCTTATGTGAGATACAGTGAAGAGCACTAAAATAAAACATTTCTGATAGGAGGTCATTAATGAGTTAGAGGAGTCACGCAGGACAGTGAAAAAGACGTTGAAAAGAGGACTGTAAATAATGATCTGTCAAATGTGCTGTATGTTAGCCTTCTCTAAAGTATTTATTTTCAATTAGCCAGCAGTTTTTCACTTTTGACAGAAATTTCTATGGTTAGGAAATGCAGATGTCATTGTTATATTCACACAATCAATACTCTCACATGAAAAGCAGACACATTATCAATCCTTTAAATACACAAGTGGTTTCCTAATTGTTATGAATGGTACCTGAACTCATGCACTAAAGGAAGATTGAAGCTGTCATCATAAGTGCATCACAGCTGGTTCAAGCTACATACCTGATTTCTTTGTTGATTGCATCTAGCTGCTCCTGAAGCATCATGGCCAGAGTTTGGGCATCAGAATGGCCACTTGGTGATAGGAGGTCCATGGAGCTGAAAAGTGTTTCTCTATCATCGTCATCAATGTCAGACATTTCAGTGTCGCTTTCAAATGGATGGCTGCTCAAAACGCCAATCTGCTGGGTCCTATTCCACTCATGATCTCCAAGAGATTTTACCTGAGCAGGAATTAGGATGTATATGGCTTATTCCATGGAAAACAACTGCAAAGTTGAACTTCTATAAAAAGGCAAAGGAAAGCAACTAACATTTAAGAATACTTATGCAATGATTAATTCTCTATTAACACTTGCAGTATTACTGCAGATATTTTAAAGTATTTTCACGTAATTTTTAATGCTGTGTAAAATTAACTAAAGATAATACAAAAAGATACCTAGGAGATGCAGACAGTCAAGTATGTTTAAACTTTGATGTCTGAACTTCAACCTTTTCTGCCTTCTTTTTAGTACAACAGTACTCTTGCCTGAGTATGTATAGGAAAAAAAAAGTGCTATTTGGGTTTGAGATTTTTTTTGTTGCTTTTTTTCTGGACATACACAAACTGTAAGCTTAACAGCCGGAAATACATTCTCTTATTAGAGAATATATGAGAAGGAATTGGGGATTAACCTTTGGTTCATCTCTGCGTACACCCATCCGGCCTCTTCTAGGCCGCCTTATCACTTTAGTTGACCGGTAGTCAGACTGGCTATCAACCAGGGAGCCCACAGAATACCTCAGCTCTGCTGATGTATCTAGGTGAGGCCTATGAAAAGAGACACAGAAGTAGACTGAGAGAATTATAGCAATATAACAACAACAATCCAAACCTTCGGATTTTTTTCTTTTAAACAAGTTATTACGTATCATAGAATAAATGACAAAAACATATTACAAAAAAATCATTAAAAGTGAAAACTTGAAATCATATTACAAGCAACTCAAGGAAGAAAACAAACAAATAAAACCTTTGAATTTTCAAAATGCATAATAAAACTTATGGTCCAAGACTTAAACATGAAAAACCAAAGAAAATTTCAGACAAGATAATTAATAGAACTGGCTGCTGAATGTTCTATCCTGCATGTCTTCCTTCCATTACTTTCCTGAATAAATATTCCTGAGGTTACTGCAAGCACATTACATATTAATGGGTAAGGTTATCTATAACATTTTCCTACTGTAAGTGTGTTCTGCATTACGAAAATATTAGCAAACTGCCCTGCAATATATAACATTGGTTATGAATGATTCGTCTTTATTTGATGATGCTTTTGAGAGTTTAACCCCCAATTTTTCCCGTAGTCCTGGTAAGTCTTGGGAAATTGTGGTGAGGCATATACAAGATGACTTCAGCATATCTTTTCTTGGTGGCAGACAATGGTCCCTGGCCTTCCTGTCCTTGGTCAAGCAGCAGCAGTAAAAGTTCCCTGCATGGTGCAATTGAAGCATTTGCTCACATGCTGTGCATCCGAGTCAGAAGAGTGAAGGCTCCATGCACCACTTGAGTATTCAGCCACAACAGTGGAGACTTGAACAATTTCTAGTTCTTAAACACATAAGCAATCTCCAAATAACAACACATGAATAGCATGGTTATAGCAGAAATATGAAACAATAACAAATACTATACTAATAAGAGAGCTAGGTATGTATTTGTTTATAGCAAACTCCTAAAATATGCTTGATATTTCACTATCTACAAGTGCATGAAATGAGAGTTTAACACTGTACTTACATTTTTTTTTAAATTTGGGAAAAATGCTTACAATCACCTACAGCCAACAATCACCTACAGCCAACTTACAGGGTTCACAGCAAAGTTAATAGTTTTGGGACACAAAATAAGAATAACTTTTGTCCTTAAACACTTCTCTTACTTTGAAAGGAGTGCTGTTCAAGAAAATAATGGCTTGAGTCCTAGACATAAAAAAAGCTAAGTAAGAGAGTATCTGCTTTCCAAAATGAAAGAAATAACCTTATCTACCTATGCCGAAAACTGCAGGCTGTAAGTGTGACTGTTTTCCTGGGGTCTAACACAGAGCTCTGTTTTCTAAACACAGAGACTCACTTTTCCTTCAGAAGAACTTTTGAATAAAAACATACTCATACTTGGAGGACTGAAGCATTGATCTCAGATTTCAAACAACACTTTATTAAAGTGAAAGATAAAATATTACAACTATGCTGATAAATGTGAAATGCAAAAAGATCACAAAACAACATGAAAATCTACCACATGCTACTTTGACAGGGTGGTATGGAGAAATGTAATTACTGTTGGGTATTATAAGTACAGTGACAAATCTAAAATAATAATGGAAGGATTTCCAGAGCTAATACAGTTTTTGTTATAAAAAATTATATACCATAAGAAAACAAATTTAAAAAAGAGGTACCAAATTCCTGAAATTTGAGTTTGTGCCATAGTAATCATATCAGATACATTAAAATGTCACAGATACTGAATAGAATAACATTTTAGAACTTCAGTTTGGGTAAAGCATACATCAGAGCTCATGATGTTGTCGTAAATGTCCTTTTCTGAACAACCATCAGTTTATCTTCTCTTATGCTTCCTGTCATGCTTGATAGGAACTTCCATAACATCAGAAAAATTACGATTTTACCTATTAAAAATTTTTCTAAAACTCATTTTTTTGTCAAGAAAACCTGACAACAGTTGTCCATCTACAGCACCAGATAAAAATCTTTTGGGGTTTTTGTACATTCAGTTGGAATTTCTCTCATATCTTAGATAGTAAACCTTTAAGGCAGTGATGGTTTTTTATTTTCTGTGTACAGTATTTGCTGTAGTAGAACTTTGCTCTGATAAATTGATAATACTTGGTACTTGTGCAGCAAGTTGACAGGAAAAAAACAAACAGCCCAGGTTCCAGTCTCTGGCAGTAGATATTTATCTGCTGACCAGCTTCATTAGTCTTCTGCTGAAAGAACAAACTCCTGCAAACACAGAACTGAATAAGGGCTTAGATGCTGATAGCTCACTATTCCTGAGAGAGCTGGTAGCTTCACAAAGTCAGGTAATAAAAGGGGGAGCATAATGTTTTGGGGGAACCAGCTGAATTCCCAAGACATTTAGACAGCTTATCAAGTTCAAACAGCCTTTAGACATGGGCTAATCAGACTCCTATTTACAGAGCACAAGCTAATGACACTCATCTACCCAGCAAGAAAGGCTGCTGTCCAAAAACTCATCTGTTTGTTGCAGCAGTTGAACAGTCTGTGTTCTCATAAGCACCCTCAAAAAAGTGTTGTGTGCGCCTGGAGTCACACCTACACTCCCACATGAACAAAACCAGTTACAAACACCACATGCTGAATTTCAGCAATTTACACTTCTCTGTTTATAGAAAAAATATTATTCCAAGAGATAATAAAAGATCAAGGGAGAAATCATGTCCAGGTACTGAGCAAGATGTCTGAGGAAACAATGGGCAGAAAATACCTGATGCAAGCAAAAAAATTATCCTATAACTTTAGAGGATTATAGTGCTCTGAATTTAGTCTTGGTCTATGAGATTTGGCTGACAGGTTTTAAAAGCTAACGTTGCTTTTTATGAAACCAGGACATGGCACACAATTATCAATAAAGTTAACTATTTTATTTTAAGGGATGCTTTTAGGCAAGGAAGACTCCCTAGAATTATAAATTCATTCGAGCTGTTAGAAGCTATTTCTATGGTATCTGTCTCGGTCTTATTCCTATATTGCTTTTCTGCCAAAAAGAGGCAAAATGTTTAACGTCCTCTTATGATATTGTCAGTTCTCTCTGTCAGGCCTTCATCTTTAGCTGAAGATCTGTGGTCTTATACTACACACTAAGCAAATAGGAGTAATTTCTTGTTAATAAAAAATAATTATTAGGTATAACTGATAGAAGAAACAAATATGATCATAAACATGCTGATCAGTTTCAGCACTAAAGAAAACAGTCTCAACTTTATTGTTATGGTCTCCTAAGGAAAAAAAAAGGAGCATTTGGACACAGTTTTGAAAACATTCCATAATATAAAAGATTTTCTTTAATCTCAGTAATATTTCAGTGTATACTCACTGCTATAAGGCCCTGTTTACCTATGAAAAAAGTGAGAAGCAACAGTAATAATCATTGCAGATTTTACATTTTTAAATACTTGACTATTTTTATGTGTGGTCTGAACACATCCCTGTTGTAAAGGCTTATCACTTATATTTATGTTCCATTTCAACTCAAAGTGAGGAAACTTTTATCATTGAATATTACCTTGACAAGGTGGGTTCAATTAACGAACCAGCCCTCAATTTCATTTGCTCCAGTTCAGATCTCAGTTTCTCAATTTCTTCAGCAAGTCTTTCCTGTAAATGAAAATAGTAAGATATACTTACTTGTGATACAAAATATATTTACTTTATGAGATATTGCTCTTGTAAAGCTAAACAAGTAACATAAGTAACACCGAACGTAGCAGTGACTGTAGTAAGAATAGGCAGTGAACTCATACAAGTCTCAGTATTGCTAATAAAACATATACATCAAGAGGAAGCTTTACAGCACTCTGTATTTTTTTTCTACTAGCTGGAAGTGATGACAGGACAGCTTTGTACTTCAAATATTTTTTCTTATATAGCTAGGGTGACGCAAAGAACTAGCACTGATTTGGGCACTAACTGCACTCTCCATGCCAGGCACAGCTCAGAGTGTGACACGCCATTTGCCCTTTAGAGACAGAGATTGTGTCCTGGCCTTTTTGTTTACTAATAGAGATATTTATTTACTAATAGAGACATAGACTTAGAGACAAACACATTTTAGGTGCTTCATTGAGCTATAGCTTTACAGCTTGCTCTTGGGAGTTGATGGAAGTCCAGTATGAGGTGCTGCTGGTGGAAAATGACTGTGCCACAAAAACTGGGTTTTTGGAATCAACTAACAAAAAGACTATTGTCAGCAATCACTAGGGAAAACAGCGGTGTTCCCAAATTGTACAAATAACAAATGTCTACTAATAAAATAAGATCAAAGATTTTTTAAAAGAAATTAAGAGAGAATATGGGATGTAGATGTAACGCTGCTGTTTCTAGAGTTTAAAATGTTCAGGATTCCAAAACTCTAATAAGGAGAAGGATCTGCACTTAAGTAATATCAGATTCAGTAATTATTACAGTATTTTTACACTATTTCTTGGTTGAATAGAGTTACTGAGATAATTTAGTGATCACACTACTTGTATCAATAAATAAATAAAATAATTGCAAAAATACTTTTGATACAAATGTAGATTTTTATACCAGATTTTTCATCTTTGTCAAGAGTTGATACGTACATTCAAGCCAGAAAATAGACTAAAAAAGAATTAGCCACTGTATTCACTTTCACTCTGACACTATTAAAACAATAAAGTTATGTTGGAGATAACATTGTTAAAATACCTTATTTACACAGACAAAAATGGTATTCATAATTCAGGTTTAGATTCTCTGGTAGCAAAGTCATAGAAACTTTTGTTTCAATTGACACAGCTTTAGAAATTTCCTTTCTGTCATCTAACCTGGTGAAGTGTGATCCTGATTTTGTGACAGCTGAATTACCGTATAACTGTGGTAGTACAGTACAGAAATTTTATTTATTTAAAATGCCCTACAAGTTCCTTTTTGAAAGTTTAATCTCTCTGCCTTTCTACAAGGTTATCTGAATGTAGATTAAAGTAATGTATTTGAATGGATTTTTTTTTTGTTATTTTCCTCAAAGTTCTTTATTTTGCATGTCATATCATATAATTATATTAGTATCAAATGAAGTCTGTTTTTTAAATTCTGTACAATCTCTTTTACATAGTTTCAATACATTATGAAACACTTCTGTGAATCTGAAGGCAGATACATTTCTGCATTATACTGTGCTCAAGGCAAGTATAACTTCAAAACAAAATCACAACATTTGGGATTAGAATAAATATTTGTAATTAATTTGATGGATTCACTAAACAGTATTAGGGGTTAATTTGTGATGAAATATGAAAGGTCACTTTCAGCTATATTTAGCATAATGCCACTGCACCTGTTAAGAAGAATTGCATCAAATCAAGCAATTACATTCCTCACTATGAAAGTGTGAACAGTTACGCATACATCTCTGTTAAACAAGTTTTTCAGAATTAAAACTGATAGAACAAAAATTCCAGAGCCAATGAAATCAATATGAATTTAAGTATTGCCTTCCTGAGGCTAGGATCTCAACCATGAACTTAGCTCAGAACAATTGTTAGAGACCCTTAAAGGCTAGTTAAGACATCTGGGTGATTAAAGCAACTATCATTGATGCCAGGAAGATTTTACAGGCTAGCTGGATAATTAATATGCCATATACATACTTCCAGATAATATAAAACATAAATAAAAATAAAATTACAGTATTTTATAGTACCTTGTCATGTAAAGATTCTTCCAGATTTTTCCTGAAACTTTCAGATTCTTGAATCAAAACATTCTAGAAATAAAAAAAAAAGAAAAGAAATGGATAAACCAGAAAGAAATTAGAGATATGTTAAACATCAGATATCACAATATACACATAACCTCCACGCATAAGCAAGCAAAGTTAAGTAACAAACGAGCCTTTGTATTCATGGGACTTTAAAATTAAAATCCTTTAATGCTTCAGTTTGAGTATATATTAAACGTAAAACACTGGAAACAATCTAAAAATGTAGGACTGTGTTCTATCAAAACCAGCAAAAACTTCGCATTTTCCTTGAACTGAGCAACTGTCACACTCTTACACCTCTATCTCTCCCAGGTTCTTCTTTTGGCAGGCCTATTTCTTGCTTTGTATGACATTTTGTTTCAGTGATGCAGACCAGAAGTACATCCTCTGAATGGCTCTGAAATGTCCTTCTGAAAGACACTGAAAGATTCCCCTCAGATCAAACTGAAGGTGAATAAATAGAAGAGTGAGAGATTAAGGGGGTCACAAGATCTGAATTTTGCAGGCCCATTGTGTCTCGTGTCACCAAAAACCTGTAAATAACATTCCCTCTCCAAGGGTCCTTCTCCTTTGGTGACAGCATTTTACTCTTCTCAGAGGGACTGAGATAAAATCAGCAGGTTAAAATATGGGAATGACAGCACATGGAAACTTGGCCATTCCTCAGTTCTTGTCCACTTTCTCTCATTGCCTCATACCATGTGCGCACTAGTCCTTTACAAACTTTTCATCAGGCTCCTTGCTGATAAAACAAGGACTCATAATACTTAGCATATCCAGTTAGCAGTAGTTCTGGAAAGATTCTTGAGTACACTCTTGAATTAAGAGTTGAATGTTTAAGTTAGATGATATTTGTGGTAACACCTGGTAATACAAAGTCAACATGATGCCTCCATCCCAATAAAAGTAGAACTGGTTTCACACAGGAGAATCTTTATTAAGCTGTATTTTACATCACCCTTTGCACTGTACCTTTTCTTCAAGTGCTGCCATTCTCTCTTTCAAGTGTAGCTGCAGACGCTCATTGGATTCTGTCAAAAGTCGGTCTACAGTATCTGATAATCTTTTGTTGTGCTCCTCATTCATTTTTTCTCTTTGCCGTGCCTTTAATGTAGAATAGAAGATTGGTAGGGTCAAAATTAACCAGTACAAACTTGTATCATTAGAAAATAAAAAAAGCCCTGTAACTGTAGCCATTTAAAGAAATTCCATAGGAAAAGTAATTACAGGTCTTGATTAATGCACATTCATTTTTGTATCAGCAGAATACTTTGAAAGCTACAACTAGATGTGAACTAGTATATTAAAATGGGTAAGTAAAGTGGCAAGATACTGCCATCACTGCTATAAACAAAACATTTACCAGTAGGTAAGTTTGTGTGCTGTAGTGCATAATGTAGCACTATATTGACAAATTAAAAGCAGAAAAGTGCACAGAAGTTATTTGAAATACACATACTCTTTGAAGTTCCTGATTCTTCTCTTCAAGTTGGGCTTCTAAGTGTCTCATACGTTCCTCAATGTTTCCATGTCTTTCTTCTGCCTGCAAAAAAAATACGAAGACTCTTTCTGTAACTGAAGTGGCTTTGTAAGTCTTTATCTCAGTAAAGTTTAAACAAAACATAAAGCAAGCTACTACTAACTGCAAACTTAGTTTTCCAAAAAGAAACCTTAGTTAAACAGGCAGCTGAACAGCATTGCTTGAAATGTGTCAGCTACAAAGGCCTGTTACATCCAAGCATCAGCAAAACATTGGAGTTATTTATGAGCAATGAAATCAGCCAAATGTAACATGCAGACTGTGCATGGTTTGAACACAAACCTGCCATTGTAAAATTGTAAGCTCCTGAAGCACTGAACTGCACAATGGTTGATTATCAATAAAAAAATTAAAATAAGTTCAAGAAAATGAAAACAAATCAGATGGATTCTATTTAGCAATAGAAAGTAAAGTCCAGTAGGACTACCTTCCTACGTATGGAGATCATTTCTTGTAGTTTAGCTTCCATAACATATTGATAATCATCAGATGAGGTAGAAGAGGTTGGATCAGACTAACAAGTCAAGGAAAAGGAGAGGGACAAAATTGAAAAATCAGAACTAAAGACACTGACACTGAACAGAACACAGCACAGAATGCTTAAAAGAAAAGTGACTGAAAATTTCATACTTTTAACTGACAGATTTTTACATGGAATAAACTACACTGATACTTGGTGAACATGATGCAGTTGATGTAGAGAAACTGAAAATAATGGAATGCTAAAAAAGCTATCAACCTACATATGGAAGTTCAAGGTTAGTAATGGCTGGCTGATGACATATTACTACATAGTGGATTCAAAGCAATACTGTCTAATCTAATGTGTATTTTTTTTTTAATTATGGCAAACTAAACACCAGAACAAAACTCTATGAGGCCAATGTCAGAAAGTTCTTTATAATTCTTCTATCATTGTCTAGGAATGAAAACAATGCATAAATACTGAATTAATGGATTGGTCAGTTACAGAACTGTGCAATGTTATGGTACATTCCCTAATTTCTAGAAAACAGAAATCATGTCAAAAGAGACAAGGCTCAAGCTTCAGTATTCTATTTTAGAATACACTACATAAGCCCTTTCATCCAAATAAACAATATAGTTTTCATCCCTTTGAAAGGATCCACCCTGGTGGATCTCTTTGGAAGATCAAGGTCATCAGATAAAAGAAGAATCTATAAATAAAAATCCATTAATAAGAATGAAAAATCGTTACTGAATATAAAAATGGTAATCCATCCAAAGATTCATTACTACTTTTGACGGAAGTTGACCTTAATTAGGTCATCTGTTGCAAAACATGAGTGTTCATGTTATTGTCATATCAAACAAGTCTATTTTATCATTCAACCTAAAAAAAAAAAAAAAGGAAGGGAAATGCTGTATTGGATTTGTTCCTATGGAAACAGGAATGTGCATAAGATGTATAGACGGTGAGTTGTGAACTTAACGCTTGTCAAAAGCTATTTCACTGTCAGATTTACCCTCTCTCAAAAAGAGATCCTGAACTTCATCTTTAGATGAGCAAACTTCAATATGTGTAAGAAATACTAATTTTACAACCGTGTATTTTTAGTGAGACTGTTTTTCATACTGTTGTCTACTAATGATTTACCAGAATAATTAGGAATAGATACCAAAGTAATCCCAGATTTATATCATAACTTAAAATTTCCCATAACTTAAACTCAGTAGTATTATAAGGATCGAAAGATCAGACAGAAAACAAGCCTGTGATCTAGAGATTTATAAATATAAACTGCAGCTTTTGATATGAAGACATCCATACAAGAAAATCCCGCTTATTTTATTTTTTTTTACATTTATTTTTCAAATTAAGAAACAGATTTTCAGTCTAAACCATGCCATACCTTATTCTTTAGCAGGAAACAGTCTTCTCAGAGGATAAAATAATTGTGGTATTAGGCCTAACTATTATTTGGAAGAGCAGGAGGAATAAAATTATTGTCAGACTTATGTATATTATCTGAATTCTTACATAGAAAACTTTATTGAAAGAACATGATATTCTTTTAAGAGTCTTATAGCTATCTAATTCTGTTATTTCCTAACTTCCTACCACTTTAATAATTCAGTAAGGTATATGTTTAAGATATATATAAATCTTTCTTGCGTTATAGTTTTATTTTATTAAGAATATTAAAATGTTTATAGGTACATCCTTGTCAAAAAAATCTTCCTGAATGTGGCTCAGAGTACCTGTACTTCGTTTTCTAGAATAAAAGAAAACAGAGCTGATCTCCATGTCCATCTCCCTTTACATCTCTTTGGTAGGAAAAAGGGACTTCGAAACTAACTAAAATTCAATACGTCTTAGAATCAAAATAGATGCCATTATTCAAAACACTTAAAATGTATTTGAATATTTTGTTTCCTTTATTTATGTGCATTTCATTTGTTTGTTCCTAAAGTGTTATTCTGTATTACTCTAAAATAATGAAAGTATTTTATAACTGAGACATTAAACAACCAGGCTCAACTGCTTGTCTGGCAGAGAACAAGCACAGGTTCACAGCCTATAGTATCTTATGTGGGTTCTAATGCTATTTAGGGATTTTAACCACTGGTTCTTAGGTGCCAAATGCATGGGCAGCCCCTGCAGCAGGGACATGAATCAAAAGGGTGTCCCCTGTAAGGGCTAGGGAGACAGAAACACAGGTACATATTCCCTCTTTCTCTCACTTGCAGAAACCCACCTGCAGACAGAGAGCTGCAGCAGGGAAGAGCAGCCCCTCCATCTCCTAGTGTGCCTAGTTGGAACACACTCCTCAGAGGAGGGTTTCAATACCTCTCATTGCCCTTTATGATGAGGAAGGCCTCAATCCGAGTTTCAAAGAGACCCTTTCAGACAAAAAGATCTAGCGATTTAGCTGTTCCCTAAGGGATTTGCAAATGCCTCCCTCATAGACTTCTCCAGGCCATACTGTCAGGACTGACATGCCTGTGGTGGCTATGCCTTTTTGTTGTCTGCATGTGTTAGTCAGCCCCAGACCTTCCCACCAGAATAGGCTCTTTGGGAGACTTGGGTGGCTACCGTAAGAACACTGAATGTCTCCGTCTCTGCCTCATGGTTTGAGGCATGAGGCAGAGGCTGAGACACCAGCATTATTCATGTTCCCAAAACAGAATTTCAGATACACATGAGACAGAAGGGACAGCTGTGGACTCTGAGGTTCTTAAACAGAAGCTGGATTTCTTCCGACTTGCTTTGCTAAGAGTTAATTGAGTTATAAACTTTCTAAAGTGGAGCTTGCATGACTACTTGCTTGGCAGACCTTACCTTACATTCTTCTTTTTAATATGACTTGCATGCCTGTTCTCTAGTACTCTGTACAGGAGGATTAGTAAGACACATGGTGTGGTATTCAGCAACTATCATCTAAAGCATTTAGCCGGCACATTCAGTTATAAATAGATTTGTGAAATTGTGCATCTCAGACTGGATTAAAAATATATGGACAAAAACTAACAATGTCTGACTTGCCATGAGACACCGGCTTGAGTCTTAATGCTCACTTTGCACTCTATATCTATGAAATAGCAGAGAAATAGTCAGCATAAGCCAGAAATAGACAGGAAAATTTTGCTTTGAGGGAACACCAAAGAAGCTTGTATTATTGTTCTCTAACCCTGTTAAAATTCTGCTGCTGCTCGTGCTGCTAATTCACCCACACAAAAAAAAAGTTGCTTTTGAATCATCTGTTACTGTTAGCACTACACATTTTCTAGTCTTTGCATCTCAGATGAAATAAAAAAATACAACTTCAGATGCAGAAAGCACCTCTACAGTACAGGTGCTGTAATTTTTCTTCCTCATGCTGAGCTGCAGGAACAAATCTAAACTTTGCTAATGGTACAAGTCAATTTCCACAGTTTTGACACCTTGACTTTTGAACACCTGCTGTCTCCAGATTTTCTCCTGGCTTCTTATAGCACAAATTTGTTTGGCTAGCCGTTGAATTAATTATTCAAGAAGAAAGAATGCATTACTGAATCGAGCTATGCAACTGAAGGTGAAAATAGGTGACTGTGGTGACTGAGTCACAACAGCTCACAAAGTTATCAGCTACTTGTTCACGTGCTCACTCCTAACCTGTTACAAATGTGACAAAATATGTAAGTTTAAGTCACTCTTTTTCTGAAACCCAACCTTTCAGTCACTAGATATCCACACATTCTTGTCCCTCCTTTATTTCCCCACTGCCTTCTACACCTCATAGGTTTAGTAAGCAACTCCTTCCATTTAGCGCTCTCAACCTAGCTTCTTTCATTTCTTCCTCCTATCAGGACAAAATCTTCTGTGGGAAGGGAAGCACAAGAAGGGCGGTTTGAGAAGACAGTAATGTTTTGTAAACTTTCCTTAGGCTTCCCTCCTCATAGAAGGTGATATTTTTTTTTTCGGGGAGAAGATTTATCAGCTTTCTTCTCCAGCTAACACATCATCTCTCCCTCCCTTGTTCTCAAAGAGGTTGCTGTCTTAACCACATCCACTTCTTGCAGGAGAACATCCTTCCCCCCTTTACACCCTTTCTACTGCAGAACTTCTTTCTTTCAACTTCCCTACTTAATGCAAACCAGAACTCAACATTGTCACAAAACAAGCATTGTGTTCTACTTGCCTCCGACTTTCAAGTCATTTTTATCACCATTAAAATAAGCTGAAAGTGTTACTATGCTAAATGTGGTTTACTATGATTATGGTTTCCTCTTCTCCATTCTCTTATGCAGCTAAAAAGCACTATTGGTATTTCTGGTGACCTGCATACAGGATTGATGGCATAAAATGCTGACCGCTGTCTTGTGATCAGAGAAGTGACATGGTACCTCTGCTGCATAGGCACCTGAGGGGGAGAGTGACTGCTAGAGAAAGTGAGTGAACGGAAGTAGGTGGATGCTGATTGTCTCCACTAAACTCCTTCTTGAATACATGTAAGGAGAAATTGTGTTTGAAAGACTAACCATCTGAGGGTTCTGGATGCTCCAATGTCTGTCCTTTCTGAGGAAAACAAACATCTTACAGGATACAGAAAGGTTTAGTTAATATTGGAGGGAGGTTCTTTCTACTACCAACTGCCTCTTCTCCAGGGCAGGCAAACAGACCAATACTGTGAGAGTGAGTACAAGGTGGCTCAATGAGTCATGGCAGTCTAAATTCGGGATACATGCTGAGAGCTGTGCTACTTGTCATGACCAGACAGATACCAGTGCAATGGTCAGGCAGTACATGGGATCATGCTGTTCCAGGTTAGTCTGCCACAGGCTGACTAACCCTCCAGTTGCTCACCCAATGGGCAGAACACAGTGAAAACAAAGCCAAAGAAAAGTTCAAATGATTCAGGTAAATTTATGGGTACTTATCTGAGTTCACTGTATAGTCCAAACTTTTGGAAGTTCACTCCTTATGAACTAGTTTGGGCATAGAAAAGTAGCAAAAGACATTCACTAGCCTGTGTATATATATAAAAACAACCCATTCTAAAAACTGACACCATAGAAGGATCTCATTTGACACCTTTCTTGTGCAGAATACCAACCCAGATTTATTATGAGGAAGAGTATAATAAATTGAATGCAGAATTGTAACATGCATATTTTAAACTGAGGAGGGGGAAATCACATCCAAATCCAGAACATGTATGTTCTCTTTTATCTCCAAATGTAAATAATTTGTCTTACATTTCACCCACAGTGAAGCAGTCACGGTTTCCAATGATCCCATACTACTTTCCTTTAAAAACCACGTAAAACATATTAGGCTTAACTCACCTCTTTAATATGATTGTAACCCCATTAATCTCAGAGGAGCCACTTTCATTGAGGTAGTACAAAAGAAAGGAGAATCAGTTTTGAATTTTTTTTGCAGTGCAGAAAGACTAGCTGATTTAGGGGGCTCATCTTTTACTTAGTATACATGGACATGCAGTGACCACGGCTCAAGTAGGTAGGCAGAATTAAGGTAGTCTGCAGTCAGCTCATTAGAGCCCTACCGGCAATGCGTATGCTGACATAAAGCTCAACAAAGGCAAAATTAATTAAGTATTATTCAGCCCCTTAGGAAGGTCTCGTAGCTTTCATCAAATAGCTAGTGTGGTAACAGTATACCAGCTAGCTAAGTAAGCTGCAGTGACTACAGCATTGTCCTCAGTTCTGAGCTTAATTTATGTTATCCATGAAAAGTACTGGATTTTAAACTTCAGAGCTGTCAAACCATTACTTCAATAAGCTCTACAGTTTGCAAAGACGTTGTATACAAGATATATAAAACACAGGGTTATTCAGCCTATTGGCCAAATTCTGGCATTCTTCTTCATGTCATGTATTCCAAGAAGACCCAATTTTAAATAAAAGAATTTTCTTCAGTTTTTCATGTAATTGAAGAGAAATTAACAGAACTGTCATTACAGTCTAATATAATTCTGAGAGACTCCCGCTTGGCAAAAACTTTGACAAAAGTACATCAAAGCACAATGGGGTGGAGTGTCAGCTCTGTTCACAGCTCTCTAACCACATCCCATGGAATAATGTGAGAAGACAAACAGAGATGTATACTGCAGCTTTATGGTCACAACAACAACAGAATCTCATGGAAGTCCCTGAGGGCTCTGCATGGTTGAAATGGGATTTCTTCTTACAATATTTGTCATTAATATATGTTCAAGGAAAAATGCAATTGCAAGAAAAGACATGCTTGAGACTACAAAATACTTACTGGTGCCTAATTGCTGGAGAAATTATTCAGGAAAAAAATCCTCTTAAAATAGAAAAAAAAAAATTAAGCTACTGTGGGCATTAGAATATGTGATTATTTGTTGAATCAGAAACAACTGAAAAAAAGTTAAAATGCCAAGGGATTGTTCTAATGGGCACCTGATTTTTTTATTAAAATGCAATGATATTTCTTTGGTATTTCACACAGCTCTCTTTTTGCTGATTCTTTCCCCCCCCACCACCATTTTTAGTCGTGTTTCAGATTTCCACCCATTCATATAAACCTAAAGTGGACAGCACAAAATCTTGATTCCTGAATAATGATCTTGCCTTCATAAAATAAAAAAAATCCAAAACAACTCAAATCCTCAAAAAGCCTCTCTTGCTTTCTTTCTACTTCTTAACTAAATTACTTAAAAATCAGACTTTATCAGCAAGCTGCTCAGCACTGAAGGCTTCACTATAAATGAAAAAACATAAGAATTGAAAAAAATCCACCAAATTTAAAAATAGCTACGCACATAAATAGCTAGAAAGTTTCCTTGGCAATAGAGAAAGGAAAGCTTAGATAAATCAGAATTATATGTAATACAATCTCTTAAATGCATTTTTCCTTATTTGTCTGATTTTAAGAGATGAAGAATAAACATATTATCATTGTATGTCTTTATGAAGCTGATAATACCTGAGCTATAGGATTAACTGCATGCACAGCTGAAAGTATCAGAGGCCAAACAGGAAAACCACACTATTTCTAAAAATTTATTTTTATCTTATTTTTCTGCAAGAAAGCTGCTATATAATAATTTATCAGAAAAAAAACAGTTTGAAGTCCTCTTAGGGTTTCACATTTGTCTTTGCAGACACATGATGCAAAGAATCATTCAAAACAAACCTTGTAAGCATGTACTGCAACTTGTCTTCATTTATGTTGTACAAATGATCCCAGCTGCCACTAAGACTTGACTTTATAGCACTTACTGGAATTAAAATAATTGTTGTTTCATATACCCATGGTGTATGAAAATATCCAGAAGAACGAAGTGAAGGAATGGGACTTCCCCCTACCCCTTTCCCCTTAAATTAGAAACTTACATATTAAAATGAATCCTCCTAGGATAAGTAATGCTCATATACACTGGAAATATATGACTCTTCTGTAAATATAGTCCAGGCTAACTTACACATAACTACTTTTCCTGTTGCCAAAATGCTAAAAATTACAAACATGGCATTGAGACCATTCCTGGTTAAACCTGTGGCACATACTTATCAGGAAACGTTTTCTTCTTTCAAATCAGCTTGATACTACTTTTGTCCTTGAGGTGAGGAATCAGGATGCAAATCAATGTTAAACAATGAGGCTTCTGAAGTCAATCTATTTCTCAGGGCAGTACCTTAGTCAGAGCTGCAATTCTCTGAGCCAGTTCAGCCTCAACTTCGGGTAAGGTTTCAGCCTTCCTTATTGTCTGCTGCAGCTTCTGCTCAGCCAGCTCTAGTCGTTCTTGCAGCTGTCTGTTTTTGTCTTCCAACTGGGGGCCAAAGACAGATAAACAGGTATGAAAAAAATAACCAAAATTAAGATTTTCCTCCAGTTTCTTAGGTATTGGAGAAGCGATCAAAACTCACTATATAGACACAGATACTCCACAACCTGGGAGAGCTTGTTGGAAAGGTATTAACTCAAGCATGGAACAGTGTAGGCTGCCAGTCTTACTAACGACAAACGATTTGAGGATCATAGATCATATGAAGGTGAAGAAAAGGAGCTGTAAAATGGCACTAATGAAGATGAACAAAAAGCTTCTCTGATCAATGTGTTGTTTATCTGAGCACAATAAAAGTACTGGTGCCAGTAAATTGAGAATTTACTAAAAGGAAATATTGACCTCATCTCACAGAAAAGTTTATGTATGAGCTAAAATGGGAAAGAAGTACAATTCCAAAAGAATAGAATTCCCAGCAAAGTTTTTGAACAAATTGCCAAATGCAATTTTCTGAACAAATGCCAATCATATATTATGAAATGTTAAAACTGACATTTTGTTCTTGATCATAACCTGGTTGCTGTTTGCTGAAGGTTGCAGTGATATTGTTCATTGTGAACCTACAACTGAGTCTCATTTTATGGAGTTGAAATTGATTAATCTGTGATAATAATTAAAGAGAAACAAAAGGACATTTGACAACTACAGTATTTTTTGGCCTACTGAGAGAGACCACACAATTAAGAATTTTTTAATGGTTTGATAAGTCTTTCCTGCTTTTTTGTTCATTCCAGGTAACAGAAGACATACTGAAAAAGGAGTGTGCTTTTAGATTCTTTTTTAACCCTTTGAAAGCATGAGAAGCTAGGCTTTTCACACCACAGTGCTTTAAATCAACTTTAAGTCTGCCTGTATATATTGTAAGCCTAATTCTCTTGGTCGCTGCTTTGAGTAGGTAGACCTCTGCAACACGACTTACATTGTCAGCAATAAAAACTCAGATGCAGGTACCCTACTTTTCCACTGTTGGGTGGAAAGGTGTTTTTCCTAACAATTGAAGATACCTCTTAAAATAGTCAAAAGAAGCTGGCAGAAGCTGGAGAGTTTGAGTTCTGATGCTTTAATTTCCCTGAAGAGGTAGTCACGTACATACATATACACACATACAGAGGTATGTGTGCATATTTGTGTAAATATATCTGCATACAATCATAGAAGCAGAGATCATCAGACTATATAGGATTATTTCCCATATAGCATTTTATATTGTTTGAAGACAGGTGAAAAAAAAAAAGTCTTATACTGAGGCTGAGGAGCAATTTCATCTTTTACAGTTTGAATTATATTATTTCATGTTAGCTTTCAGTTCACATTGTATTCTTCAAATTACCAAGCTGTGTTTTCTGCTAACTTTACACTTCAGGTTTTGGAATCACTGTGTAAATGAAGTACCATGAGAGAAAGCTGCACAATCATGTTATACTTTTTTTAAAAACATATTCATGTATAGTTTTTTGCAAAATTTTATTTACATACTACTAATATGTGAAATCATATGCAAATTTTGACCTTTCCTGCAGAAGGGAATTTATTTTGCTTATAATATTTTTTGATTTAAAAAAAATTTAAATTCAGAAAACTGTTACATAAGGAGCAAAGATAATCCTTTACTTAGGGTATATGAGTATGTGCATTTAGGCAAGACACTATCAGAAAACACAGTTAATTTCCAATGTTGAATATACACATTGATTTGGTATTCATGGTTGTAATAGCTGACATTAAGCTTAAAGATGCTGAACAACTTAGGCAGTGTTTTTTCAGATTAACTGAGCTGTTGATTAAAAATGAACAGATTAACCTGATGGAAACCTCATACTGTAGATCTGCCCCCTTTTTTTGCATTAATTCTAATTGTGTATGAAGAAAATAACTGAGTAATGCAGATACCACACCTGACGTAGGATGGCTTCCTTGTTTGCCAGTTCATTTTCCAGCTTATCGTTCATATCGTGTATGGAGGTGGATTCTCTCTGTGCACTGAGGTAGCGTTTCTCCAGTGTAGTTATTCTTTCTTCCATATCTTCCTTTTGTGCCATTGCCTAACATGACAAAAAAACTCATCAAGAGACATGCAATTAAAATGCTACATAATTTTATACCACTTTAATTTTCGTGCTAACAGTAGACAGAGCTGCAAGGTACACTCCGCAGTAATTTTTCTGTTTTCAAGAAAATTTATTTCCTTTGTGATTTCTTGTAACTACAATATTTAAAGCAGTAGCTGTTGAATAGAACAAATGGAAAAAATCCTCACCTTTTGTATATTTTTCTAGTTTCTATATTTTTCAATGCAAAAATCCATAGCAAATACAGCTGACAATTGCTTGCTTCTTACACAACAGCAGGCTTGATCAGAAAATAGAAAACCTGATATAGTTACATAACAGTAGAAACATAGTGCAGTGATGTGGGGAAAAAATATATATGCACATTTTTACTCTTATTCCTGGGTTCTGCTAAGATTTTCTGCCAAAGTACATGTAGCAGACAGCCCGTGACATGTCCTGAAATCAGGAAAACAAGCGATCACATAACATAACCATAAAAAATGGGTATGTTATTCACACATGTTATGGATAAGGATTTCGTTAAAATCTTGAGCTGTTTTTATTTATGTATTACAAGTTGGCCTCATTGAAGTCAATAGCGGTAATTTAAAGAGATTATTCACTAGTTAGGTCTATTACATTGTTTATTTCTCTTCAATTAATTTTAGTGAAAGCAGAAAATTTTATCAGTTTTAAACTTATGTGTGGCTCTTGAGATGACTCACATATTGCCACGTAATCTTTCACATTGAAAACATTTACTGACGATCATGTCTTGTTGTTTGTATTATATTACATTGTGGAACCAGTGTTGAAGTGAGATTATTTTTCAAGTAAGACACAATGAACATATAAATGGACCCAAATAGCTAGTCCTAAAATGGACCATATCCAGGTGACCTTTTTGCATATTGCTGGAAACAAAACCCACAAAAATGGTAATTATGTATGTAATTAATTAAAAAAATACAGAAAACCCCCCCAATAATTTATCTAAGTTACACAATACTAAACTACTCTTGTTGCAGGTATTTTCTGCATTGGGAAGACTATCTTTTGTGGCAATATGAAACAATGAAGACAGGCACTTCCATCTTTACAAATACCTTTCACAGCAGACTCTGTACTGACATTTGCTAATTATTCTATGTGCAAATGTATTAATGGCCACTTTGCTTAGGAAGAGAAGGGCTGAAAACAAGGAAGGGAATAGCATATTATAACAGGGGTAGTGAATTTACCACACACGAGTAAATATTATAACTGATTATATAAATAAAACCTTTTTATAAAACAACCCAGGAGTTTTAAAGGTGTTTTTTAGATTACCTACATGACCAACATCTTTGTTTAACAGAGTTTATCTTAGAATCTCGAAATTGTTGGAAACTTGCCAGAATGCACTCTAGCAATGATAAACCACAAAGGATTTGGCCTTCCTCCTAATAAGTTGCACGCATACACACCCACATTTATGAACACAGTTTTATAAAGAGTTTTCTAACACTATTTCTTAAAAGTAAATTTTGTGTTTTCTATGTACAAGGGCTGGTAACAGCGCTCAACTATTGCTGCTCATGTTCACTGGCCTCCATCAGCTTGTAGTGGGTACCACAGGAACAGAGAGAAATATGAGGTGAGTGTGGTGAACTCCTTACCTCTCTAATGTCTCTCTGATATTTACTGTTCATTTCTTCTGTTTTAATGAGCTCCTTTCTGGCGGTCTCTGCTTCCTGCTCTACCTCTCCCACCCGGGAAGACAGTGCAGCTAAACGCTCCTTCATTTGTGCCATTTCATAGTTTTGCTTTTCCAGTAGTTCCTGAAGTTCAACAACTTGACTGGCTTCATCATTTGAGTCTATGGAACCATTTGATAGGCGCTGTTAACAGAGAAGTGACACTATTTATTAATTATCTTTTAATGTGGACTCTATCTAAAGAATTTATAAAACAAAGATTATTTTTAAAATTACAAAAGCAACTAGGAGAAGAAAAACACAATAATTTTCCTGGTAGATAAGAGAGGGTAGTAATGAAAAAATTGCAAAAGATTAGTATTCATTCATGCCAAGGGATTCCAGAATGTAACATCACATAGAGAAGTAAATGTTTGCATTAAGAACAAGACACTATACAAAAACAGCTTGTTTGACATAATGGCTATTTAAGTACAGATTGCAACACCACTACTCCTAAAAAAGTACGTATAAGTCTTACCTAAATTTACACAGCGTTTGAACTTAATCAAAGTCTATTTCATTTGCAAAATAGGCCATGCTGCAGACAGGAAGCAACACTAATAAATCACAAATCCACTGTACTGGAACGTCTGGACAACATACTGGTTAGGTCTACATTAGAAACAAGTTCTGCTGAAGTAATTTGTGTGCCGCTGAAGCCCCTGATACAGTTATAAAGAAAATAATCAAGAGTCCAGAACTTACATTGCAATTGGAATATGGTCTCAGGAATATGATTTATGTTGCAAATAAATGATTTCAGCAAAGAAGTGTGATCACTAGCAGGACTTGTTGGCATTGCCTCATTATAAGAGATAGTCACAGTAACCTTTTCCAGCATAGGCTAAACCATGGTTTCATACAAATTTAATAATCTCAAATTAAAAAAAAAGACAAAAAGAACAAGCAAAACCAAAATTATTTTATTTTGACCTATAACATGCAAAAACAAACCAAAGTACTCTAACCTGACATTAACTTTCTTGATTAGGTGCAGTTTTATCAGTTAAATTTATATTAGGCAGTATAGGAACAAAGTATTTCGCTGTAATTGTAATTTTAAATAGGTTATGGATTTCAAAGAGCATCGTACAGCAATATTGGTCCTAAAAGGTTCTTGTTGCCATTCAGGTGGTAGGGTGTATATCAATGTATACATGAAATATTCCTACTGAGAACTTAGAGGAAACCAAGCTTGCTTTCATTAGCACTTTTGTGTTATTATTTTCAAAATATATTTACACAGAAATCTTCCAGCAAATTCAAAGAGCATCACTTTGCTTGATGGCTTTAACAACATTCTCTCCCCAATCAGCCATAAAATGAACCCAGATCAAGACCACCTGTCCCCCTGTGGATCATTGAATAAAATTATTTTACTCTAAAAACTCATTACATCAAATAACTCAGTTCCAAAATTGCTTTCTTTGTACTAGTTAATTATATTATCTTTACATTTTATGTTAGCTGCTGGACCATCACTGACCTACCTTAAGGACACCAAGGTAAAATGACAATAGCAATTTAAAAACTTACTTACAGTCAGTTTGTTGTTTGGAAAGTGTTCAGTTAGTCTACTTGAATGAAAATCCTATTAATATGCAGTAATCACATATGTATTCAAACAGGATAAACCATTCTAACTATCATACTTTATTCCACTGTGTAAATTCGAGATAAATTTGTTATCTATTAAATTATAATCTGTTTTAGTTTTAATCTCATGAAGCAATTTTAGCAGTTGTTACAGATGAACAAATTTTACTTTGCATTGAATTTGCCCAATAGCTCTCTAAATAGCGGTCCAGGAACTGCTGCAAGGTTATAAGAAGCCAAATACTAAATCTGAAAAACAATAAATGACATGTGATCATGTATCTCATGTGACATAAACCGTGGTCATTTTGAAATAGCAAGCTGTAATATCTAGGAGTATGTTCACTGGCAGAGAAATATTTTCTTTTCATTAATAGAACTGTTTTCCTTAAGATAGGAATAACCAAAACACATATAAATTAAATGGGAAAGATATATATTTTTTTTACTAATTTACTTAATATCTGAGATTTCTGGAAAGACAAAAAAAAATTTACTTAGAATTAAACTCTCACCACTAGACAAATGCCATGATTGCCAATTATGCATGTATATATTTTGATTTATGCAAATAAACTTCCCTCATAATTCTTTGATGAACTCTTTGTACATGCTGCTTTAAGTGTACTCATTATTCACTTTTGCTTTAGATTATTCTTGTATTCGTATATAGACCTGGCTGGTATTTAAAGCTTCCAACTAACCAAAAATGCAAACATTTTAGTTTTTCTTAGTACAATTAGGACAAAAAACCTTTTCAATAAAAATAGAATTAAAAATAAAAAAGCCTCAGCTTAAAATTTGGTATTTTTAGAATTTTGAAGCATGCTTTAGATGTTTACCTAAGGATTTGAACTGACATTTTGTCACTTTTATGCCTTGTTATTATTTTATGATATATCTTTATATGGGTACATTACATGGAGTAGTCACTTCAAAAGACTACCAGCAGAAAGTTATTAAGCATTAATTCAAGGAGTAAAATTCCTCAGGATCTCAGGACGGTTATTACCAACAGTTTTATGGTCAGACTTTCCCCTTTCTCCTAAACAAAAAAAGCTGGAACAAGATGTGAAAATATGCTATGCCAGTAGAAGCAAAAGGCATCTTGTAGATGGTGCTGATTCAAGTGCATTTTCTGAATTAGTGAAAGGAGCAGGAACCTCCCATGCCCCAGAGGAATTCCCTATGGAATACGCTGGGGGACAGAACCATAGCATTTTCTCTATTACTGGTTTTGTGAAGAATATATATGACTCATATTTTTTTAAATTATTTTTAATTTTATTTTTATGTGCCTCATTTTTTTTATCTAGTTGTATTTTTTGTGCTGAAATATTTCCTGGTACTCAAAGTGTTTCCTGTTAATGCTGTGTATTAATCACAATCCATTAGCAAATAAACAATTAGTTGAATGCTTATAACAATGAAATGTAAGTTTTGGTCACATCTCTGTTAATTATTACCTGAAGTACTAAGGGAAAGCTCAAAAGAGCGTGCCCAAAAGAAGTTTCAAAATAGACATTCTTAATTGTCACATCCCTACACTACCCAAAATCCCCAATATATGCAAGAAATACTGTCAAATTAGAATGGGGCAGGGTGTGGGGGGGAAGAAAGTACTCAAACTAAGCACTGAACGTAAGCTGAAACAATTGGGAAGTCTTTATAGGAGGGCAGGAACATTAAATAAAACTTTCTAAGCAGATGAAACATTCTAGCAGAGAAAATGAAAAATGTACGTGGTCCCCTGATCCAGCTTACCAAGTTAGTCATCCAGATAAAGTCTTCAACAAATTTCATGATGCTGTCTATTAAATGTGGTCATGAAAAAGCTACATATGGACGCATTCCTTAATTTCAATAATTTCACATAAAAGTATCTACTAATAATGGCAATGGCTATTTCTCCTTGAAAAAAGAAACATGGCAAATAGCTCATACGCTCCTATGCTTCGCTTTTTTTTTTTTACTAACTAGTTTATCCAATAAGAGAAGTTCATCTGTTTCTATCACATTTATTTATTTAGACCACAATGCTGCAGAAATGGCATCATTATATATTCCTGACTTCATCTTTTTCACTTTCTACAGACACAACAGGTACTCACAGCTGCAATGTGTGCACGCCTTCCACACATACCATAAGGGTCTCTGCCTTCTACCCTTGCCCCCTTCCACAGGTTTCCTAGCAAGATGAGAAATCTGGTTGGCATCAACCTGAAAGACCTAATATAACCTCAGATGTCTTTGCTTGGGTTAGTTCAGAGCAAACAAAGGTAAATGAGCAACTACATCTGTACCCAGCAATGTAGCACTTGCTTTCCTCATCACTGAAAGGAATGAGGGCAAGAGCAACAGCAAGAGAAAGGCCTGCTTTAGGTTTTTGCAGGGTTTTTTTTTTTGTTTGTTTGTTTTTTGGGGTTTTTTTGTGGTATATCACCATGCACCAGATAAAAAACTGAGAAATAATAGTCCATACTAAGTGTTTCAGAAATGCTCTTATTTCTTAAAGAAAGCTTTTGCATTCACTCAGATATAGCAAAATAAGCTGGGAGGAGAAACAGAAAGGAGATGAAATAATTGTCAAGTAAATCTGACAATAGTGATGGTATTAACTACAGCAGAGGCATCATACTGCAGAGGAAATCAAAGTTCAAAAAACATCCTGTAGGACTGAGTGCTATAAAGGGTACTATGGATTGAACAAGAAATGTCTGTGGGAAAAAAAAAAAATCTTTGAACTGCTTATGATCTGTGGAAATGGAGGAGAGAAGTAAATGTTCATATTCCCTACTGCTTGCTGAACAGTACGAAAAGGAAACCAACATCCCTGGCATCAGATTTTCTTCCCTTCAAGATCCAAAAAGAACAGCAGTAAGGCAATCTGCTGCTTGTACAGGAGTGTCAGGAGGGAGAGGTACAGTAAATTGGAGCATTACACATAACAATAAATCCCCCCTGGACTGTTGCTTCTCTACCCTTATTCTCTCTGCCATGAAATAATAAAAGGAAAACCAGCTGCAGACTGGTTTACTAGCAAAAAACAAGGACAATGGTAAAAGGAACACAACAAGAAAGTGTAAAACAAGACAATATTGTAGCCTCTGTTAATCCATTTCATATTGCCCTTTCAATTAAGCCTTAGCAATAATACCGAAGGCAAAGTGAGTGGAGGTGCACTTAAGTTTTTTTAAGAAAAAAAAAAGAGAAAAAAAAAGAGTAAGGACACCAGACTACAGAAGCTAGCAAAGAAATTGTAAAATCGTTCCAACCTATCGACTGCAAAGTACTTCCCCATTTTATTTTGTAGAAAGAACCTTACAGTCCACTACGTTTGTATCAAAATATACACAGGAATGTAATTTTATAAAGGCAAACCCCAAGAACAGTAAAAGTACCTCTGAGTGATATTTTCCCTCCAGTTGTAAAACATCTGACACAGATATGTTTGGTCTAAATATTATTAACCAGTAATGCATTACGTATTCTGTGCTAGAATTTAACCTCAGAGAGTGGTGAGAAGGAAAAAAATATTATCTCATAGGGTTACCTCTGAACAAACAGCAGTAGAGACAGGATTCACTTACTTGATAGAATTCCTCATCAGTGCCTCTCAGTTTGTGGTAGTATGAGCGCAGGTGATTCACATGGTGCCCCTGTGCATAAGCATTTCCATGCCTGAGGACTAAATTAAGCTCTGTCTAACCACAAGGTACCTTTGAATAATTGAAAGTAATCTTAAAAATCAGAAGTCTTCTCTTTTAGAATTCCTAGAACAAACTAGTATTTTTATACTGTAAGCCCTGGGGTGGGGGAGGGGAGTGAGTCAAGATTGAAGCCCTCACCATTTTCTCCAGTCAGTATAATGTAATTATGGTTTTTGAGAGTTCATGCTGAACAAATTTCTCTTAGGCTCTTCTCTTAACGTTCAAGGCAACTGTCTGTGTTAGTTAGGCAGGCTACTAGCCTTTGGCAAATAAAATAACCCAGAAGACTTCTGACACTATGCAACACTAGAGCTATGTCAGAATTATCTTAAAAAACAACAAAAATTTTGTTAAAAACCACCCTTTTGATTATACATATTTTTCTTGACACGCAACATAAAATCTAGCATTAAAATGGATTTTGAAAGATCTGCATAAAGTGAGTTTTATGTGCTAACTATGTGAAGGTTCATTTGCCCATATAAATATTGTAAATGTATGTAAGCAAAGAACACAAGTTTATGCAAGTTCTCTCCAAACCTTACAACATGCCAAATCGGGGTAATTATTTTTTCTTTTTTTTTTTTCCCCCAGTATGAAGTTGGACAGGAAAACAATGATCTAAAGCATATATAAAAAATAAAGCAATAGATACAAGCTAAGGTTCAGCAATTAATTGTTTTCAGAAAAATCACAATACTTAGAAAAGGCTCTAAAAATAAGAATTGTTTCTAAATAACAGGGTGTCATTGCTGCAGAATATACTGCTACCTGCCTCCAGATATGACATATCCTCATATCTGCCATAAGCCTGTGACCCTAACACTCAGTGGTGACTGGACTTCAAGATATCCCTCTTTTACTCCCTGTTATTCTAGGATGGGATCTCAACATAAAGAAACACCACTGACTCACTTCATTTTGTGAGACTTCTCCCTTCATCTTCTCCTAAGGCAGGTGCCAGCTGTTGCTCTATGAAATACAGATGTACTTGGTCAGTTGCTCTGGCTTTTGCTAAGCTGATAAGGCAGCTGAGATATGAAAGCTTTCCTGTACTTCATAGGCAATATACAGAATTTCAATGGTATAAATCACTTTAGAAATATTTTAGAAATACAATATGATCAGTAACACTACCCATTTTAAAACCTAAATTATGTTTAGACTCTCTTGGAACCAAGATAATTCCTATGAAAAATATATATATTGAATATTCAACATGAGGAAGAGTAGGAAAGAAAGGCCATATAAAGTTTAAAAACTTTCAAAATGTGGGTTTTTTATTTTAAAGCTTTAAAAATAGTTAGCCAGACAAGTTGGAAAATTTTTTCCCAAATCCCAGGGAAAAAAGACTAGCTTTAACTCCGTAGTGGTGATGTTCCTTCTGACTTAAAAAAGCTGTCCACTTTTCTCTCCAAACATCTTAACTTTCTTGCTCTTCCTATTGAGCCATGAAAAGACTCCAGCTTTTACCACTACTTTAAAGGTCTGGAATAGCTCTGCTTCCTGATCAGCTTTCAGTTCTTATTCTTCTTTCTGATGCCTATAATAATCTGTCACGCTTTACCCATTTTGCAAAATGGGGTAGGGAAAAAAAAAAAAGAGTTTATTTGATGGGTGGGCATTTTTCTTCTTGATACTGGTCTCTTCCAGAATGCCTGCCTTCTAATTTTACACTATTTGAAAAGTTTTTGAGATCTTACACAGAAGAGAGAAATCAGTTCCTGCTTCTTTATTATAAGGGCTAGTTAGCGACCCCACCCTAATTATACATGCAAACCCTCTCCCCCTTTGCCTTAACTAAATCATTTTTCTTGGTCTCACCAGCCTACCATTGGAAATCACTGGCCTGGTGACTCCTTGCAGTAAGTCATCCAGCAAAGGTCAGTCAGCCAACGCTGTCAACTAGCACAGTGCTTGAAATGTAAAATTCCCCTGCAAGGGTAATGAGACTTTTAAAGGAGTGTTTTAACAGGCTTGATGTGTAGATGTATACAGGGGCTTCTAGTAGGTAAAAAGGAAAAGAAGTTTGTATGACTGAAAGACAATTTATATGAAACAAAGGACTGAAACAGAGATGATTTCTTGAAAAATTAAAGATCTGAGAAGTCTATTGATTTATCATGTAAATAACGCATAAGTAACACAGCTTTTCAGTATAACAAAATCCCTATACTATAATTTTGAGCACTAAATATTTAGTCATGCAGACATACTAAACTATTAAGTAGAACAGTACCTACAAAATATTTGTCTAGACTCTCATGAGAGAATATTGCATACTCTCCTAGACTTACCGCTTAGATTAATGAAGACTTCTAACCCCAGCTGCAGCTTTTATCCATATTCCCTTTCACTATGAAAACTCCTCACCTCCCCAGGTGTGTAGAGCCATCAATCTTCATTAAGTTCCCCTCAGCACATGCTTCTTTAATTAGCTTTATCAATATTAATCCAGAAAGAGATCATTAGAAACCCAGAAAGATATCTGCACTGCTTGGAAACAAACCCATCATCTGGTTATCAAATGTATTTTGTGTCTGAAGTGCATTATTTCTCTAATTCCGAATGTGAATGCTTTCACACAAGGATCACGTCTCCCACTGTTTCATGCATTCTGATTGCACTCAGTAAACAGCAAAACAAAAAGGCCTTTCAGCAAACTTTCTCTAAGTTACAAACATGCCTTTGATGGTTGGTGTTCAGTTCTTACTAAGTCCTCTTTTAAACTGGTGCTTCTGATGAGGGATCCACATACACTGCCTTCGCTCCTTTCTCTGCCATTCTACTATGCTGCCAGTAAATATTTTTATCTATTCATTCAAAACAATAATTTGAGTTGGCAGATGAACTTTAGTAACACTTTACTAACAGCCTGCACTCAGGTTTCCCAGAGGTACATCAGGTGTAGTCAATAGACCCTGCTTGTACTGTCAGGAAGGGCTCATCGGTGGTCCTTCACTGCCGGCTGTTTCAGATGGGAAACCATCAATACTGAAAAGAGGTGCACCCAAGCTACCCCCTTGAAGAATAGCAAGCTTCTTCTTCACTGTTTATGCCACTGCAGAGGTTCATACCCGCCCAGCTTCTTTCCTTTACCATTCCTGCGTGCATCTTCCATTAGTGCCATCTCGATCTCTAGTACTGTGTAGTCCCACCTCTGCAGCTCCCCTACCTGCTTCCTAATAGATTTCCCAATGGGCACTTTATTCACTGGGAATTCTCCTTTGGCTTGTGGGGAAATCAGGCTATTGTCCTTACAGATCAAGTGAAGGACCTGGATGATGGCAAGTGGTGCCCAGTGGTCACAGATCTAGGTAAGAGAATATCTGATAATAAAAACAGTTTTGTCTTTATTCCCACAGCAGGTGATCTTTGTCAGGTTTTTTTTAAACAATTTTTCAAAGTCCTTTAATGCTTTTCTGTTTGTGCAAGTTTATGTATTTGCTAGCTTCTAAATGTCTCTTGACTAAATGATATAGTTTAGAAGCTTTGTTGTCCCAGAGCAGAAATTTCAACATACTTGGTCAAGTTCCTCCCTGGAGAACACGTGTGACCTTACCTGTTTATTGACCTGGCATCCACCTGCCAATGAAAGAAAATCACAGTGCAATCTGCAGTCTGGTCCAGGCACAGAAAAGTTAGACTCATGAAGCTCCTTGTTGGTTTTTTTTGTTGTTTTGTTTTAAATCAGGATAATTCCATGCTGAAATCCCTAATACTTTCCTACAGCGGATGTCTTGCGAAGCTTGGAATTTTGTGAAATCATAATTAAAAGCCATCCACTCTTTCTCTTCTCAGAATTTTGGTTTTTTGTGAAGTAATAAGTTAATACTTATCATTATTTCTATTTTACCATTATTTTCTTTTGAGTTGTTTCATTTATACTTGATAATGAGTCTCCATTTATGATTACACCCTGTCACTTTCAATAAGATTTCTATTTCTTAAAGATTAACTAGCTTCATTTCCCTTACTGGTCATTAAAAAAAAAATACTATGTACTGAGCTATCTCTTTATAGAAATCAATTTATGGTATAGTAAAATTGTTTGTCTCATAAAACTATATATACATAAACTATTTGATATAAAATGTATAAACTCTCATGTTAACATTCTTTGATTTTCAGGTTCTGGAGGTTTTTTTTTTAATTCTAATTTTTCTCTATTAGCTTTTCATAATTTTTGCTAGTATCAGTGTAGATAAACAAACTAATGAAACTTTGTTCATATTGTTTTAATTATTGGCATGGTATAAACTTTTCAGTTCTCTGTCAATGTCTCATTTTTTCCTAGATTTTTTTGAAAAATAAAATTAATGGCCCAGAAAAGTTCTTGGACTGTTCTTTCTATCCTCTTGAGAGGAAGTAGCCTAAAAGTATATAACTTCTTTTAGCATCTATTCTAAGCATTGAAGTAACACAAAATATTTCTGTGTTGCTGTGAAATGCAGTCAGATTATCTTTTTTTTCCCCCACGAGTATAGTAATCATTCACTGCTAATGTCACAAATGAGCTGAAATCTATGTTGAGATCTTCCTCCTAAATACACAAGAAGTTACTCCAGCTTCAAAATGGATGTTAAACTTTGACACATCTGAATCTCAGAGAACAGTTCAGTCTTCATGTTTTGCATATTAGCCATGCTGTCTCTTTTGTAGGGAATTTTTACCTGAGGGATCCTCTAATTGCTTATACCGGTTTGGGACTATCTGTTCTGGAAGCCTAGGCATGCTCTACTTCGACGACTTTACCATGTCTGTATCTCCTGGGAAGTCCAAGATGACAGGCATGATTAATATGGTGAAGGTATTGCTTAATTATTACCTATATAATTGTTGTGACTATCAGCCACAAAGTCAAACCCTAAAATGTAGGATCTGCTCAGACTGACAGAAACAGCACCTTGATCTCCTGTATTAGAACGTGGTCCAGACCATTACCTCATAGCTTAATTGTTCTCCATACCCATTGCTGAAGTTGAAGGAATATTTTGTAAATGGATGCTTAGAGTCTGGGCTTAAGCTGAAGTATTTTACAAAGTGGGGGCTTCACCAAATAAGAAGGAATTGATGGTGGACACCAAGATAATAGCAGACAGATAAAGAGCAGCTAGTGCAGAGGATGTGAACTAGAGTTGATTTGGTGTCAGTATAGAATCACAGAATGGTTTGGGTTGGAAAGGACCTTAAAGATCATTGAGTTCCAGCCCCACCCTGCCATGGGCAGGGACACCCTCCACTAGACCAGGTTGCTCAAAGCCTCATCCAGCCTGGTCTTGAACACCTCCAGGGATGGGGCATCCACAACTTCCCTGAGTAACCTTTTCCAGTGTCTAACCACCCTCACAGTGAAAAACTTCTTCCTAGTGTCTAGTCTAAATCTACCCTCTTTCAGCTTATAGCCTCCTGTTAACTCCATATCCAGTATGGTTTCATTACTATACTGAGCAAAAATTAGTAAGCACAGGCCTTTAATTCAGTTTAACAAGACCAAATTAAATTGTTTTGATTAAGAAGCATAGAATTTTTCTGGAAATAATATTCTAGACACATTTAATATAAAATTATAATAATGTGTTCCTTTGGCTTTCATTCCTCTTTCATTAATGTTTAAATATGCAGATTTCTCAAAGGACAGATATTCTTATTTCCACTTGTTTCTGCTTACAAGTAACAAGCCAAATCTCTCAAATCTGAAGACACAGCTTGCAAAGAAAGTGGAAAATTAGAGATTTTCAGCTAAACAGTGTGGTTGTATTTAAAAGCACAAGTGAGTGCTTTTAACAAAATTTCATGGATGTGTCAAAGAGTGAGGTTTTACAAGGAAGAGGAAAGTAGCTCAGCAGTGTTTGTTTACTGTATGCTTCTCAACCACATTACTCAAAGAAAAATACATGCATAAAATAAACCGCGAAACGTAAAATTAATGCTTGCAGTGCAAGTGTGCCCTTGTAAATTGGATTGCCTATAAAATAAATAAGTGATGACGAGTGTTATTTCTGTATGATTTATACCACTGTTCATCACATGTCATTAAACAAAAATGCACAATTAGAGATCCAAGCAGGAGCTCTACTCATTTCAGCTGTCTGACAAATGTTATGTTACGCTTGCATTTTAATTTAGTACCTGTGAAGCGAGAGGAAGATATGCAACTTGTTTTTTATCAGTCTGGAAGGCTTAAAAGAAAACTTTGTTTCTAGATCAGATGTTCTCTGCCTTTTTTTTTTTTCCTCTTTCAGCCTTAAGTAGCAAGTACGTAGCCTAAATTCCATATACCTATTTCTCATTTAATGAGTGCTAGGTAAAATGCTGTTCACTTTTCCCTATATGAATGTGGACGTGAATTTGAAGAGTACCTGTATGCAGCACAGAGGAAAAGGACTTTTTCTAGTTTTTAGGTCTCTTGTCATCCACTTATGGACCATTTTGGCAGCTGCTTTTGCATATATACCCTTTCACATACAGATGCCACTAACGTTGCTCTTCTGTATGTGACCTACAGAAGATCACTCAGCAGGGTATAATATCCTTAATTGTAGCATTGTGCAAAAAATTCCAAGAAAAGTTTGTTATAAGCTGTGGGTCTAACTCAATGCCCTATGAAAGAGCAAGGACCTGCCCATTTGCATTTCCTTTCATTTAAACAAGCTCATTTTTTATACTGGTTTCAGTAGGCAGACAATATTCTTAAGGGATATCCTATAAAATATTCACAGTACAAAAATGTAACATCTGATTTTTTTCTCATATTGACTGTGTGATCCAGTGAAAACTAACATTTTATACCTTTTCGTGAACCTTTTGCCCTGGCTCCATTCCTTCAATATGCTCTGCTTCGGCAGACCCTTCACCAGCTGCCATTTTCCTTTGAATGTGTGCATTTTGTTCACGCAAAGCTACAATCTGGAAAAGAAAGAAAATAAGTGGTCAATATAGATAAGAAGCCAAAAAACTACTGAGCAGACAATTTGCTAAATCTATTAACATTTCAATCCTCCATTGGCCATTTGTAGTATTTGCAAAATTAGGTCTGTACATGCAGAGAGGTTTAAAAACCAAACATTAATAATGACTAAGGCCATTAAGGATATAAAGCAACCAATAAATGTCAGGACAGTCAACATTGTCTTGTTTTATTTTCTATCCTTACTTTGTGATAGAGTACTTTTTTTTTTTTTGTTTTAGCTTGAAAGATGAAATAGCTGTTAGGCATTGATTTTGTAACACTGCAAGAACAAGACTCATTTCCTATAGAACACAATGGATGCCAACCCAGTGTTATAGGAAAACAGTGACAAAGGCTATGAATCAAAACTAACTTCTGTAGAACAAAGTGCTACCTTTTTGTCAACTTCCATCTGTTAGTAATTGCAACACATATTTTAGCTGTTTTTTGTTAAGAAACCATGTATGTAAAATTCCTCTACTGTGGTATTCATTGACTACTTTAGTGCATAGACAAGTAGGTTTTATTGTATTGAAAATATTGTTTTATATGATTTGTTGGTAGTGCTAAAAAATCCAATGCAGAGAGTGGAAAATAAGCTGCCTTCTCTCTGACTCTGTAGCTTATTCTCAGACAATTCACAGGATGAAAAGATTCCAGTCCTAAAAAAATTTTACATGGTATACTATAATAAATTGGAAGATCTGGCTAATATAAAATTTATTTTGATAATTTTTACAGTTAGATATCTCTGTGTCATTCTGCTTTCATAAGCACATATAATAAATGATTTACTGATTGGATAACATTGTGTATTAACACAGTAGAACACTGGTAAAATGTATAGATGCCATTTTTGGGAAGCTGGTGTAAATTTAAAGGCTTCTATCACTATATTGTGTCTGCAAAAGTCCCACGTCAGAAACACCCTAAAACACTGTCTTGTCTTCGAATACAAAAGCATGGGGTAGGTGGGAAGATTTAAGGTAGTACTACCTGGTAAGCATGTACAGCAGCAAAGATTTTGTGGGACATTGTCTAATTTAATTTAATTTTACATTAAAAGTATATTTACTCTTACTTGAATAATGTAGTTTGAAAAAAAATGAGGTTTTTTTTAAAATGTGTTTTTTAACTTATGTTTTAAGTCCTGATTTTAAGGACCATTTGAATCAGCTCTGACCTGCATTTGAGGTCTCAGGGACACATAACTTTAAAGAACTCTTCCTTAATATGAATATTGAAAACTGTGGTGATATGACTCAGACTGATTCACTGCTCACTAAATTTCAGGCTACAGCCCTTGTAGAACTTGTGTCTCCCACTGATTTCATTGCCAATACTGAGACTTCAGGGCAACATTTCACCCAAAGCAATTATAGGAAAATATAAAAGAGTGGGAATTAAAACTGTCTAAGAAAATCTGTCTTTTGGGGTTGTACAAATACACTGAGCTTTAAAACATTTTGCTTAAATAAGAGAATTTGATCTGTCTTAAGTAGGAGAAAGAGGTCTTTATAACCTCATTAGTATAGATTCCCTTTGTACACAGTAATCGGTAATTTAATAAATTTTCCGAATAGCTTCACTCATTTCTTTCTCTTTACAGTTCAAATGGTTCTCAAATCTAAACTACAGAAATTACAGTTTCCACCAAGCAAAAATAGCCATCAGTTAGTGCTGTAAGTGACTATCAGGTAGATTAAGGGAGATACTTCAATGTATCTATTCTAAAATTATTATTTATGGAGAGTAATTATACATTATGTGGAACAAAAATAAATCACAGGATATGTTAACTGGCAGACAACAGCAGATTGCAATTTTCGTTTGATAATCTTTCATTGATCCATTAAAATGCAGACTTCACTATGTCTTTATTTTGAATTATCACCTGTGTCTAACAGAAATCCTTAATCGCCCCTTAGCTAAATAAGAATATTGGTAAACACTACTGCAAAATTCTGTCATTTCATCACATATTCCACAATAGTGTATTTTTTCTTAACTTCTGCTGGTCTTTAGACATCCTAGGATCACTACTTTCTGAGTAAATAAATAAATAATGAAATTTGGTTATCCCTTCAAAGTGAAACGCAAATAAAAGAACACAATATTGTGTATCATTATTTTGGGGGATTGACTTGATTTTTGAATGTCTGGGAACAATCTATTTGCCAAAAATCCATCATTGTTAAAGTTTATTGTTTCAATGGTTTCATTACTGTAATGAATGCAGAGTAACTATATACAGGAACAACATGGAGTTTGAAGTCTGCCACATCCTAAATGTTTCAGCTCTAGGTGTTTTAACTCACCAGTTAAAACATCTAAATTGTGAAGAATTATGCAGCTAACTTGTTTTCATGGTTGTTCTCTTAAGAACAGAGTTAATGCTCCTATGGAAGCATGGAAACTCTCCTGTGTCTTACAAATAAACATGAATCTTTACTTTTCAGTTTGTAGAAGCAAAAGGTTTGTAATTACTATCACACTCTTTATTCTTACTTGCTTATTTCATATTTAACTTGAACTTTCAATAACGTGCAACTTATTTGCAACTGTGCTAATTTAATCACTGAACAATTTGTGTATTTTTCTACACGGAGCCAAAACACGTCTGAACGGATGACTATGACGAAATAGGTAAAGGTGAAGACACAGATGACTCAAAGTGTTTTCCTAGGTAACCTTTGAATCTTCTTAAATTCTGATAATCACGACAACAGCAGATAGTGATAATAGCACAGATCTAAGTAAGAAACTGGTTGTTCAACATAGATAAGTCTCAGTAATAACACTTTTGAGAAACATCTGTTTCTTACATTGATGCTTTTAGGTTTATGATATCCAACTTAACATATCTACTATAGAACACGTCTACTGACAGCTTTCCAAGTACCTACATACTATTTTAACCCTTTAAGGTAATTCTTTTTTGAAAAAGTAAAAGGTAACATTCTTGAGGATGGAGTTGTATCTGCTAAAAGCAAACCAAACCAAAATAAAAAAAATAAAAGACTGATCAATAGAAAATAAATGTGGATAAACACCATTGTTATATTCATCATTGTTGTACCCAAAACTGCAAAATCAACCTAAACATGTACATAGAAACAAATGGCACAATTTTTAAAGTCCCGCTCAGTCATAATCAATCTGAACATATCCTTGCACAACTTTTACCTTTTTGTCTCAACTCTAAAGTATTTTCAACTTTCCTAAAGCCCAGCTTTCTGAAGTACAGTTTTGGTAAACATTCCTACTATATTACCAATATAAACTCTCCAAAATCTTAACAGAAGTTGTGTCTGCTATCTATAGACATCACTGAATTATATGTTTTTAATGAAGCAAGGATTAAATAATTCAGATTAAAAATTACAACCGGTCTTAATTTCCATAAATGACTAAATCTTGAAAACAATAGTCTGAATTCAGGTGTTAAGGGACAATTCATTTCAAATACTAAAATATGCCACATAACACAAATCAATGCATAAGGCAGAACTGATCTGAACAAGTACCTGATGTTATACAACCATACCTATAAGCCATGCTGGTGCAAATGACAATGTAATAAGACAATACATTCATAATGAATAAAGATTACACAAGACTACAAATCAGTAAGTAAGAGCATAAATTCCATCTATTTAGCAAGGGAAACAGTCTGATTACTATCTGTAGTAGGATACTAGAAACAAAAGATTCACATCGTAGTTGCAAAAACTACTAAACAAAAAAGAGAGGAAAAATCACCACACAAAAAATGGCAATTTTTGAACTAGGTTCACTGGAGAAAAGAAAAAGAAACTGGAACACACAAACTATATCTGAAGATGCAATGGATTTATTCATAGTGCAAAGTCTCTCACAAGACACAAAATGAAGTAGGAAAAGTATTTCCTCTACAAGTTTATTTTACAAAATAATTAATTTAAAATTATTTGAAAAGTGTGAGATCAGAATCCATTTCTAAGCATACAAAATCCTAAATGACTGGGTACCTCTGCTGCTGAAACTTAATCAGTTATCTACTTCCAGTTGTTTGAGTGGTCATTGGTCACCTCATTATAGTTTCAGACTTACTGTAATCATCTTGATTTAATTTTCCTTTCCATTGAATAAATTATTACAGTATGTAGAGATATAACATTTAATTTAATTAATAAATATATAAGGCCAAACGCCTTATATATTTATTAGGTTTATTAATTAAAATATTTAAAACAGTAGGAAATTGTTGTTACTCATTTCAATTTTTCTACTTGAAATTTACTTAATTTACCACTAATTAAAATAAATGTTCTGTTGTTAACAGAGGCTCTAAACACACATCTATAACGTTAGAGAGTCCCATAAAATATATAAATATGTGTAAACTTGCCCTACCTTAAACCACTGTACTTGTTTCTTTGATCTTCCAACACTGAAACAAATCTATCCTAGGCAATTAAACTCACTGATAGTCATGTTTTTCTTTGCTACAGCTGACAGATCTAGAAGACTTTTTGTTTAATCTCTTCTTATAAAGAAGGTATTATTTTTTACATGGATAGTATGCTAAAACAAACTTTTTGTGACTATATTGTGCCAGTTTTCCATCCAGCTCTTATTAATGTAAGTCTTTCAGAGAACAGTGAAATTGCCTAGTTGGGTGTCCTCCTACATTTTTTCTATCATAACAGTCTATATTTAAACAGTGTTAAACATCAGATTTCAGTCTACTGGGTACATAATTCACATTCCTGGTCCACCTGACTTTGCTTTAAATTTGACAGGGATAGCTTGTGTTAAACTTTGATCAATGTCTACCATTTTATATGGTAAATATTAAGTGTAGCACAGGGTATAAAGGATACTTAGAGAACAGAGGTGACTTGAGACTTCTGTTTCAATGGAAATTTAAATCCTGATTCATAAACACAAACATAGACTTTTCCAGTTATATTGCTGTCAGGGACTGGAGCCCTACCCATCCCCTCCTGGATGATCCATGTTTATGTCTCAAACAATGAGCAGAACACTTTCTAAGGAAAAGACTCCACCAGGAGCACTAAGACAAAACATTCCTAAAGAAGAGACCCCACCATGTCTACGAACATTAGCAAGTTGTTACATCTGCCGAGGTGGGGCATGGGCGCTGAGGGCTGGAGTCATCTCCTCGGTGGAAAACCAGCTGCCCCTCGCCACGAAGCTAACCTGGATGCAGGGCTGTTGCGCCGCCCATAGGTCAACCCTGAAGGTGACCTGGATTCTGCCCCACCCCCGGAGGGGTGATCCAGGACTGGACCAGACCGAACTGTATAAAAGGTGAGCTCAAACCGTACTCCCTGCAGACCCATCACCTCCTGGGTCGACTCATCACCACCCCATGGACGGTGTTTCTGACTGTAACAAAGACTTCTGCCTGAAGAAAAGACATGTGCTGGAATGAGGGATTGGTGATGTTCTCTGTGTCTCTGTTTGTGTGTCTCTGTCTCTTTAACTCTGTTTTTCTGCCCCTCTTTCTTACTTTTCAACTCTTTTGTACTGTTTTATTTGGTGCTTGCCTCGGAGAAGTTAATTCGTGATGGTTTTCTTTTTAGTTGCTGAGGTAAATAAAATTGTGTTGTATTGTTTCCTCGAGTCATTGTCTGACTCCACCTAGCTGGTGCTCCTTTTTGGGGAATCACAGTAAACCTCTCTCAGACGTCCACTGGAGTGGGGCGAGGCAGTTGCTAATTTGTGTTAACCTCAACATAGCTTTTCAGAAGCCACTGGTTAGAGATTTCAGAGATATTTATATAGGGTGATTAAATTGTTTCAATTGTACAATAAATTTGTCATTATTAATATTTCATTTCAGTTATATAGGGTCTGAAATGCACATACATTTTCTTAACATTTTTTGTGTAACTTTTGAAAGGAATTATAATGACAATCAGAATTTCATATTATCAGGATCTTGTATAAACAATACACTATATTTCCTTCACTCTTTGGTGGAAGAAAAACACAGAATAGGATGCACATTTGCAAAGGACTTTCATGAAAAACAAATTGATCCTTTTTTGAATCTGAGAGAAAAACAGGCATTAAAAAAAGGAGATTTTTTTTCATTAGGAAGGGCATTTTAACCAAACTAACACAACTATGTGAGATTTTATGTGTTCCTGAGGGCAGGTTTAGGAAGGATGAAGCTCATTCAGTGGGGTCACCTGGATGCCTGCTGTAAATTGCAAGAACAGGACTTACACAAAACCCTCAGATATGTTAAAATATTATTTTAATTGTATTTCTTCATGAGTAGAAAGGTATCTTTCAATCATCCTGTTCAAAAGAGACTTTCAATATTTAATTAGAATTCCACTGGATAGTTTCAGCTTTTACTGCAATTTTAATGACACTGTTAGGTGAGCTTCACAGATTTAGCCGCAGTACATTAAGACATTTGTGCCTCCATCTTCTCAGTCTGAGTTTATCAGCAGAATATCAGAAGCAGCATGAGTAAGTGCCCAGGAGTTGCTGGTCACAAGTTTCCACTTCAACGCAATTTCATATATGAAGCAAAACTAGGAACTGTGGTACCCAAGGAGCAGAAATGCATTCTCTGTTATAGGGACAGGGGATGTTATACAAGTACAGTGAAAAATCTACTGGGATTTTAAATTTCTTAGCAGATTCCTCCAGTCTACAAAGTTAATGCAATTTACAAACCAATGGTAAACCAAATTGTCATGGTGGTGTCTCAAAGTCTTTCCATCCTCCACTTTCCATCCTATATTCCTTTTCATCCCACTGCTTTACTTAGTCTCATGATTGCCAAATTACAGCAATTCCAGCACAGCATGGTATATGCTTACCTGCATACGTTTCACACGTATTCACATCACTGAATAAATCACTGATAATTTTGCATGACAGACCACTTGGGAAATCATGAACAAGAATTCTGTATAGGTGTTATAATGTGATGGCTTAGAAGAAGTCAAACTAGCATGAAAAGATTTGAATGGAAATCAAAATGAGTATAGTGGTCAGTTTTTTACATGAGCAATTAATTTTTGCCTGAAAGTAGATACATTATTAAGATTTTTAATTTGTTCTGGCAAGAAGATTAACCTTTTCTAGGTTTTAAATGCATTCCAATTGAACAGTTCTATTTTCAAACATGACTAAAATATACATCCTGAAGAACTAGCGGAAACCCCTACAGTCCTACATAATTAGTATCGCACATATCCTCACGTATTTGTTTATGTTGTATGATGTGCTCTGGAATGAGATAGCAAGACAGGAATGGCAAAATCGTGACATGGCACCTTTTGGCACAATAAATCATATTATTAATGAAAGAAACCACTTCTAAGTTACGATGTCATGCTGTCACTGCTTGCAAGATCCCAGAGGAAGCCTTGCACATGCCAAGCCACAGGGTCTTTCAGTAAATAGCACAGAAGTTGGTATAACTGCAAGCCCTGCAGAACAGTGGCTGGATTACATGCTTTCGCTGTGAGAAGCAGAGGTACGAACTGAGTGCTAGCTGCCCTGAAAAGGCACGCTTGGAGCACTATAGAGAATCTCAGATTAGTAGCTTGATTACACTGCAACAAGACCTATTTGAATTTCAATACATAAAGCAGTGCATGGGGTTAGGCGGTTTTGGCAGATGCCATCCGGACACCTGCCATTTAACTCTCACGAGACTTCCTTTTTCTGATAAAAATGTATATACTAATCAACATTACTGAACCAACTCTAGTCATCCACTACTGACAACTTTCTTAGCCTGTCATAAAGATCAACAGTGTTTTAATTATTTCCAGCAACCAATGGAATTGAGTCATAAATTCTGATTGGCTTTATTTTCTACATCGATCAAAGGATGAGCCCAAGTAGGGAGCTTGCCTCATCTTTGAATAACAGTGACGAAACATGTACTAGTGAGATGGTCCAGTAATAAGACTACCAGAGTGTTCCTGAAAACCCAGAGGGAGAGGTGGTGTGTGGCTCCATCACCTTCTCACCATTCTTTACTAGACAACAGCAGATGAAAGTCTAAGATTCACCACCTTGTCTCATAACAGAAATTCCTTCTCATCTACTGAAGTGTCCGACCTTGGTATATGGGATAAAGATTAAGGCAGGAAACATGTAATTATATTTTTTTTCACAACAGACAAGCAAATACAGAATTTTGGAGCTATCCATGTATAAAATGAAATTAATAAAGACACATGGAAAAATGAGGTGTTGGCTTGCAGTGGTGGGGATTCTTCCAGTATCATGATCAAATGAACTGCTTAGGATGCATGACTGGGTACATACATAGCATTTGAGAGAGTGAATGCAAGATGCTCTTCAGGCTATCATAAATGCACATTCTGACTTCATAAATCAAACTTCTCATCAATCCATACATAGTCTTTTAAAACAACAGGTAAAAATGAATCTTTCTGAAGACAGCTTTAGTGCTGAAATACTTCAGTTTTTCCATTCAATAATGCAGGTTCTGAGCTTTGCAACCAGTTATACTTAAAAGCTCAAAGATGGACTTAGAGGTTTATTTTCACAACTGGTAGGACTTAAAATAACTACGGACCATACAGCATTGTAATCAACGTTAGACACAGTTTGAGATAATAAAAGAAAAGAAAAAAAAATCTTTTCAGATCGTAAAAATTACTTTGGAAGGTGGGGAATTAAACCTTCAACACTTAGCAATGCATGTTGGGCTCACTTCGAGGGCAGAAAAAAAAGTTTTTCTTTTTAACTTAGCACTTTGTCTTCTCCCCTTTCCAACTACTTAAAACAAAGGAATCACACAAATTTGCAAGTAGGGCTTTTGTAACGCTCTGAAAATCACTTGTAAACTAAGTGTTCACGTCTGATTGAAAGCCTCATCTAGGTTTATTTTACGTTTGTCTGGATTCCTGTGTATTTTATTGTTATTTAAGTGGTGAGCTTTCCAGAAACTTTATGCAACTGAGCCCTTTAAAAAATGTCCTGATGTGTCTAGAAAAATACTACTTTATTCAAAGAAAAAGCCTGTAGGAATTGTGAGCAATACATATTTTCAACATTTTTACATCATAAATCTCTTCCTTCCTTTTTGAGATTGTTGACCTTTTATTAATATTGCTGTTTAGCTTTCATTGCTATGGAGAAATACTCATTAAGGTGAAATCATTCTCATGAGGGAGTCTTTATAACCCTTGTCGATTAGACAGCAGTAGGTCTAATGAAAGTCAATGTTGTACATTTGTGCTACATGGAGTTTAAATAAGAGAAATTGAATCTCTACACTCTTACTCCTTACTGGCCAGGAAGCGTTGCCTTATCATTATTAGAAATCCAGCATTTGCTAGCGAGCACTGCAAGGGAACTTATATTCAGATTTACAGTAACACTTTTCAAGCTGATTAGAGAAATGCTGTCAAAGATACTTGACTTACTTAAAAAGTCAGGGGTTTCTACCTTGTGGCAAAAGAGGGAGGTAGTATGTTGAGCTCCACCCCCCACTTACAGTTCTTTTACAGTTTAAGTAAGTCTTTACCTTATATGCTTCAAGTTCTGACAAATGAAGCTAAAACATCTTGCTTCTGAGGCTTCTGGTATGTCTTGATTATGTTCTTATAATCTTGACGTAGGCACTGCTCTCTGCCACCCTGCTTGTATGGTGGATAGCACTTTCAGGGTCTGCTTTCATGTCACTGGAGTGCAAATAATGAATGACAACATGCAATGACGACTGGAGATGCTCTGAATCTGCAGCAGATTCATAATTTTAACGGGAAAACATGAAAATACTAACCAAACGTATGATCTTTTACTGTTGGTGGTTTATTCTCATGGTAACTATTGACAGGTCCTGGCTGTCAGTGTTTTATTGACATGCCTGTGAAGGTCACTTCTGTTTGTGACAAGAGTACTGTGGTCCAGGGGAAGCCCACAGCTGTGGCACTCAGATGGCTGCAGTAGGGGACCACTCGCGGGACCTCCTGCCATCCATTTACACCACCTCTGAGTCCCGAATCCTTCTGAACACGAAGTGCCTGGATCAGCACTCCTTTTTGTACTTTAAATGTGATAATATACTGGTAACGAGACAATAGATTTTATTAGTTTCTTCATTATGAATTCTGAGCCAAATCAAGTGTTACTGTGTAAATACCTGTTGTGCTACTGCAGGTAGTCTAAAGCATGCACCATTTATTTGATGGTCTACTGGCAACACTTTGTAAATGGGATAGGAGTCATTTAAAGCAATTGTGCAGTTGCTATTATAAAAAATAATATCTGTCAAGATTTTTCACAGAAGATTACCAGGTACATTTCAGTACATTTGCTTCAGAAACCCTTATCTAAGTAAACAAAAATGTGCTGCTTTTAATTTGTCACAAAAATTGTATGAAATATGATACAGTGAAAGAACTGTCTCTTACAGAGACTAGCACAATGGAAAAAGAATAACAAGTATCAATTACATGGTTGCATTACAGTGTGTATTTGACACCTGCTGACTAATTTATCTTGCTTTTTTTTTCAATAAAAGAGTAGCAAAATTATTATTCTTTCGTTATTACTCTCACAAAGGCACTAGTAATGTGCCCAAACCAAGATACAAAAGCCCTGGAGTTCATTGGTAGTACAGGCACTGACTTCCAGCAGGTCAGAGCTGAGAACAGATTTGGCAGAAACATTATGCTCTTCTTTGTTTTCAACAATATATGAGTTATTGAAATATATATACATAGTGTGCATATATATAATATATAATGCATACACAAATATTTTATACACACACACACTTTGTGTATATAATTATATATGTAAATATATGTTTATACAAACAAACAGTTTCAGCACCCAGGACATTGACCATTAATAAAATAATTTTCCTCTAGGGCTTTATGTGGTTGTTCTTAGTACATAAGCATAAGGTATATAATTCGGTTTGAAAAACCCTGTTCAGGTTAAAATGAAGTATTTAGCTATTTGCACTGCAAATCCATTTTGCACTTCTGATTACACTAATATATTTCCCCGTAAAAATGGCTTTCCTCAAATTAAATTTTTTATTCTTTGTCTGCATATTGTCACCTAGACACATTGTTTAGATTTATTTTAACTGGACACCTCTGTTATGAAAACCCCACTATTCTGCATGTGTAGTCAGTTTTATTAGATTTTCCTATATGGTGTATCTGTATTAAAATCATCATCTGTGCTACTGATTGTACAAAACATGAAAATACAACAGATAGATAGGATATGAGTAAAAATCCAGAAAGGAAATTAACCTTACCCCAGAACTGGAATTAAAGAATATCAAAGCCCTGATCTGCATGCACAATCTGAAGAAATCCCAACTTAAGTCTAATTCCCAGTATGTTGAAATCAAAGCACAGTAGAGTGAATTAAAGTCTATATTTCAAATATTAAACCAAATGTATCCATTTAATTCTGGTCAAGATCTTAATGCTTTTCAATGACATTCTCACTGGAAGTCATTTTTTTCCACATATTTCTCCAGTGAAAATCAAAGATATGGTCCTCACTGATACAATTTTAATGTTTTTTAATGATAAAGAACATTCTTCATAAGTGGAACTTCTAAATTAATGTTTTTATTCTAGGATTATTGCAGAAAAGAATCTAACATGACAGCCATTTTCTAAGGCAAAACAATTACACATCTCCCTCTTTTTTTTAAATTTTTTTTTTTTTTTGCAATCAGGGATTCTATACAATCAAAGGTGTCTAAGCTATACACTCCAGGTGCAATGTCAAGCAAGCAGGATCATTTTGTATGGACTGAAACAAGTAAAACAAGCCCTCTACAACTCCTCTTGGAATAATTCCATCTATACATTAATAGTCCCTTGTTAATATTAATGAATATTATTTAATATTTCCTAATGCTGACACTTCCCAGTCAGGATCTCAAAGAAGTATTAGTATCTAATTTTGCCCCAACAAACTCAAAATATTTTTTACATATTTAGATACCAAGTAAAATTATTTCTTTATTTATTTCTATTACAGATATATGATGGGAACTTGTTTGCACTAAATTAAAAAAACTGATTTTAACAATCTTGTGATAGGATTACTTAGGTTAGTATATACCAAGACATATCTATCCTTTGCATATCCCCAGCACAGTCTCTGTTCCTATTTTTTTCACAACTATTTTATCACTAAGCTGTTTCATCAGCATTAGCAGACCAGTAGCAAAACGGCAACAATTTTCTTTGTAGTATATCAGTAACAAATGTGGAATTGACTTGTCACACTTGTGGACCTTGCTCTGCCCATTGTCAATGGAGGGCCAACACACACCTCCGAGTGGCAAATTACTCTTGATTGATGTTATTTCTGACACTGCTCACAAACATTAGTTTTTACTGTCTTGCTTGTTAACTACCTTATGAATTTGCAGAATACTCTTAGAGCTGCATGTGCACTTCTGGGTTGAGATGATCTAATATGAAAATACAAATGATACATTTTCTAGTACATATGTTAATGGGAATATTGATAAATAAATATCAAGTCATTAATTTAAATATTTTACTCAAGTGCAGCAAGTAAGGCCTTTTCATAGGCCTCACATGAAAATATTTATTATGGAAAGTAATAAGCATAATACATAATACTGTGATGTTTTTATACTATTTAAAATCTGTTTTGAGAGTTTATGGATGTGGATGTTCCTAACAAATCACATAATATTTAACACAACATACACAAAGTTGTGCAATCATTCCAAAGATGCACATTAAGCAAACGACAAAACAATATATTGTTCAAGCAGATTAAAAGCAAAGGATAATAGGAATGTGTTTTACATTTTCATCAAGATGGATGCACAAGAAGATTGTAAATGATAAAGAATGGACAAGACTGATTCTTGTAGTGAACTTATCTTGATTCGCATGAACACTCATTTGTCAAATGTCAGATGACCCTGAAGCTGATACAGAGAGAAGGAAAATCAACTACCTTCTTAAACCTGAATATATACCTCCTATGCAGGATAAAATGGCATGCATTTCAAAGTCTATGCATCCCCAAGTACCAGATAAAAGAGAAGTGATTCATTCTTTCCGATGTCTCATGAAAGGCACTGTGTGCATACTGTGAGCAAATTAAACATCAGTCATTAAAATTTTTGCTGATAAGCTTTGTACAAGTAATAGTGAGCTCTGCAATGCAAATCTGCTAAGCATGACTTTAAATACACGCTGTGTTCTTTATTTTGGCAAGTTAGTGTGTTTAAAGTAAGGAATTTGCTAACATAACCTAATGAAACCAGGGTCGGTGAGAGTTGCATTCCATTGAGTTGTTAAGCTCCCTAAACAGGCTGACAAATATATAACGTTAAATCCAATCCGAAATTATCCCAGTGTTTAATCTCATCCTATGAACAATCCCTAAAATAACCATAAACAAATAGCCTTCTAGTTTTATTAATCTTCTGCAGTTTTCAGCTGTGTAGGCAAATTATTGTGAAATATATGCTCAGCCACACATCTGTCTCCTGCCATCCTTGTGTTCTTCTCTCAGCTTGTTTTTCTTTGGCTGTCATCCTATCTCCTCTTTCTCCCTTTTTTCTACTTGGGGTGAGAAATATGTAGTAAATAAGAAAGCCACAAAACCTGTGCTAGAAACACAGAGCTCTCATATTCTGTAGTTCTCTGGAATAAAGTAGAGATGATCTCTGAAGATCCATTTATCACACTCTCAGACGTGTTCTTCAGCTTCACAGGTCTGTGTCATATATTGATATATTTGTTTGCTGTTGTGCAGAAACGTCAGGCATGCTCCATGATCCCTATGTACTGATGAATGTAAACCGTTGTATAGAACCTTGAAATAACTACAGTAACTCAGCCTCACAAGATCCAGAAAACATAAACTTTCCATACACACTGACTAATTGTGGAACAGTTGTGTTATGTAGGGAGTGAGCCCTGAACACCATGTCCTACAATTATTTAGACTCAGGACCTCATGCAGATCATTGTCGTTCCCTCCCTGCCTTCAGCCCCAGCCTCTCTTCCATTAAAAAAACAGGTGTGGAGCTGGGGCGAGGGCACGTACTCAGTATTTAACTCCCAAGCACAGAGTTATGACACAGTGAGAATGCTAGGATTCATGCAGCATACCAGGAGACCAGTTGTGTGGCAGACTTGAGTAGACACCACTACAGCCATCAGCTGTCAAAAATCAAGTCACACAATTTAGCCAAGTTCATCTACCAATACTTAGCAAGTCGATCGTTGCACCCATGAATTCTATTGGATTGAATCCTACTTCTTCTGCTGTAGAAACAGTACACCAGTCACTCCAGTTAAAATAACCTTGACGCAAACATACTCAAAGCAAGAATGTTAAAGAAGGAGGAGATTAGCCTGAGTCCTGCAAGTGATATTCAAAGAGTTCCCATGACAGTAAAAAGGTTAAGTGATGACCACCACATGTGTTGCACGGATCACTGTGCTATCTTGCTTGGCTTTACAGGAACACTCTCCATTCCACAGCTGTATGAGAAATGGACACTATAAGGCAAATTTATCCTTGTGGTGGTGCAACTCCCTCCGACCCTGAGTCACTCGGAGCCTGGTGTAATTCATCCCCTCCCGGGCCACATAACACAACCTAGGCTGAGTCAGGAATGAACTGTAAAGGCAGTGAACCCAAGCATTAAGGCACCCATTTAATGAACCTGGCTCCTGCTTTCCACATTTTGGAAACAGTAATAACAGTCAGTCATCTCCTGACAACCTAGTACATCTGCACCTGGGTTGGAACCCAAAGGGGGTGAGTGTAAAACACCAGAATATGTCATCATCCCAGTCAGGCCAAAATGGAAAAGTACCTGACAAATGTCAACTATCTCAGACCCTATAAACAGCAACCCTAAGCAAGACTCATTGAGCTCTCCTGGATCGCAGCGGGCTGTGACCAGCACCTCCCCTGACCAGGGACGCCTCTCAGGCACAGCCTCCTTAAACTGAAGAAGTTTAAGGACTGTTTGCCAGCAAAGCTGACAAAAGGCCAGGGTGAAGTTCGACTTCCCAAGGCTCAATTATTGCCTGTTGAGGAATGCCAATGCATTGTCAGTATTTACACTAAACTCAAGAAAGAAGAGGTAACTTTTAACTATAGGTTAGTCTGCTCTATCCACCTCTCTACTTATATATATATTTCACTGGATCCAAACATTTCTGTATGTGTTCTGTCTTGTGTTTATACTTATATATATACATAAACATATATTAACTTACGATACCTTGTAGTAAGTTAGTGTGAATCTTGTCATTCTTGAATCTGTAATTAAGTTGCTATTTCAATCAAAACATATTCTACTGAATCACCTTGTTAATCCCTAAATTGGTTAATGATCGTATTGCTAAAATTTAACAGTTGATCTACCTCACATCATTAATAAATTTTGAATTGCTGCTAAATTGTAACTATGAGAAATATTTCATCTATGACAAATTGGTGTAGTTGGCAGGATGAGAAGCAGTCACCAAATATTTACAAAAACATGTCATCCAACCAAATCCCACCTTCCCAGAAGATTTGGCTTGTAATAATTGGCAAAACTGAGAAGTGAAAGAAAAACAGTTAACTCTTCCTAGAGGTTCAACTAAAGTTGGAAAAGATAAAGGTATAATTTGTAAAATGTTGGGAGTGTGCCTAGAAGTTACTTGGCAGGAAAGAGGAAAACTTAACCATAAAATACAAGACTTATAGGATTAAATTGAGGGGCACAAGTCTACCGAGGTGCTGTTATCAATTAAAATATCACAACTGTAAAAACAACTTAAGAAATCCCAATTAAAGCAACAAAAACTGTGATGACAATATTTGGGGTACTTATAATAATAACTCAGACAAAGATAATTCCTTCCACTCGCATGAGTGCCCCCCACTCGCAATTAGACCAATTATTAAAACAAAGAAACACAGGACCTCAGGGTGGTGTAAGAAATTGCACTAGTAAAACAATCCCATTTGGCCCGATTCTGGTGGAAAACTTACAAGAGGGATACGGCCCTAAGCCTGGAGAAACTGAAACTGAATACCTATGGAGAGTGTCTCTAACTGGGGGAGACAGAATTTTGCTAAGCAGCAAAGAAGCCAATGGAGTTTGGTTGAGCGGTGATGAAGCCAATTGGGGTCCTGGTGTCTTCTTAAATGCTGGCCCCAACCTTCTGAATAATCCCCACTTAATAGCCAGCAGAGTGGCATACTGGGCCGGTGGCATCAATGTCTTAGAGAGAGGAGAACCTCTATTAATACCTATTAAATCTCTAAATGAGCTCTCCACAACTTGTACAAAGGCTGCCTGTATTCAAGCCATGCATCAACGCAATACTATTGATGTTCCTGTCTCAGCACCTGTAGATCTGACTACACTTAAGCCACTTACAAAAGGAGCCCCTGCCACACTCAGACATTTTTCATTGCAAAACTACATGAAACCCAGAGACAATTAAATTATAATGAAATAGCAAACTTGACACAGGTCATTAGAGACAGTGAGGAAGAATTGGAGTGAGAGGAGGTACCCACTTGGGCAATGTTAATATATGAAATTATGCATCATGTGCAAGAAATGGGATGGAAGGAGATTCCCAGTGAAACAAAAAATACAAGTTGCTTTGTTAGACAAATTAAGCAAACACATCAAAACAGCTCTCAGGAACAAAAATCCTCTGACCAGCAGCTAAAGGGCCAGAAGTGGAGAACTGAACTATGGAAACAAGCATTAGCAATAGGATTCCTAGAAGGCAGGATTCAGAGACAGCCTACAGGCATTCTGAGTCTAATTCAAGCGTTTCAAAAATGCAACACTCCAAATACTTCAGTTCTGACATCAGCTCCTAGAGAGAGAGATAACCCTTTCCTTTCTCACAGAGACCAATTACAAGATACAAAGCCAAAAACTAATAGTGCCTGGATGGCAATTGGGCCTGCATGTCCAGCAAGCAGAAGTTTATCAATGACTAAGTGAGAATGGCCCTCACATTTTAATTACAGTTGATCCTCAACAAAAAATAGCAAAAATTTTAGTTGATACTGGAGCACAAATTTCAATAATTACACAACAGGATGCTGACAACTCAGGCATATGACCTGGACGGCAAAGAGTTAAAATTACTGGATTTATATTAACTTGCACTGTGTGTCAAACCACAGAAGTTAATTTATGACTCCCTGGTGAAAAAAATATGAAATCTCTTGCTTTGCAGTTAAAGATCACTATGAAAATATCTTCTGTTTCAGTGCTTTGAATGGCCAGACCTAGCATCTGCTGGATGGCAGTGTGTCGTCTTTTGGTTCAAATGCCAACCCTAAGCCTAATAAAAATCAGCAACTGCCACAGCACATGTGCTCCACGCAACCCCAGTACTTCCTGAATCAAAAATCACAAATATCCTGCAGTATCCAATTTCTGCTGTAGCATGAACTGGAATTTCTGAAGTAGTTGCAGATTTGGAAAAATGACAAATCATTTCCAGAACTCACTCCCCATATAACTCTGGTTTGTCCAGTACATAAACCAGATGGGAGATGGTGTTTAACAATTGCTTATTGATCTTTAAATACCAATAGAACCACATTGATGTCTGCAGTCTCCAATACTGCAACTTTGACAGCTATGTTACAAGCTGCCGAACACCCATGGGTGGCAATGCTAGATGTGAAAGATATGTTCTTTATTGTCCCCTTACAGAAGGAGAATAAATTTGCTTTTACTTAGGAATGTATATGATATGTCTTTAACAGACTCCCACGGGGACTCCCACAATTTCCCACACTGCACTTGCTGAATTTTTACAGACAGTTTCACTCCCTGACGGGGTAAATCTGTATCTATACACAGATGATATTCTAATTGGAAGATATGCCCCTGAAAGGGTGGGAGAAGGAGCCGCAGCAGTGTGGCAGGCACTACGTAAAGCAGGAATTGAGATCCCACTTGAAAAATGTCAGGAACCAAGCAAAGTGAAAATTCTGGGCACCTGGTGAATTGCTGGAAGGGCAACAATCCCACCAGACACTAAACAAAATAAAGCAATCACAGATACCACAATCTAGAAAAGAATTGCAATAACTAACGTCTACTAATGTACCTAGATTCTCCATCATTGCTTGCCCAGTGTACTCACTTTCACAAAAGGGAAAAATGTGGGAATGGAATTCAGAACATGAAGAGGCAATCAAAACTCTAATACAGGAATTAAAAACATACCAATTTCTAGGACTTGTCCATCCTCGCGACCATATTATAGCAGAATGGGGTTTTGCGGAACACCGTACTTAGTGCAATCTATTTCAATCTGGTCCTGGTGGACCAAAAAGAGCTTTACTATTACTAAGCTCAATTGCATGTAAAGAAGTAGAACAAAAGTATTGTGAGTCAGAAAAGACTCTTTTGTCTTTAGTATGTGCAATTAAACAAGCTCAGAAAATACACCAAGAACAATCTGTTCAGACTAGAGGTCCATTTAATGTATTTGACACAATTTTAAAAGGGACTTCTCAAGGCTAAATTATCACCTGTTGAGGAATGCTGATGCATTGTATTTACTCTAAACTTGAGAAAGAAGAGGCAACTTTTAACTATAGGTTAGTCTCCTCTATCCACCTCTCTACCTGTATCACTGGATCAAAATATTTTTGTATGTGGGTTTTGCATTTATATATATATATATATATAAATAAAAAAATATATATATAAACACTTAGGATACCTTGTAGTTACTTAGTGCGAATCATGTCATTCTCAAATCTGTAATTAAGTTGCTCTTTCAATCTCAACCTACTATACTGTATCATCCTGTTATTGCTAAAGTTTAACCTTTGATCTACCCCACATCATTAATAAATCTCAAATTACTGCTAAATTGTAATCATGTGAAATATTTAATCTGTGACAATACTACAAATGCTATGGAGCAGGAACCATGTTTTAATATTTTTTTTAAAACAAAATAGAGTCCTGGTCCTTTACTGGAGCTCTGTTGGGAATGTAGTCACACAGTAACAGTCATAGTAAAAATATGCAATAAAAGTACTCCAATATAAATATGAAGATAGAATATATGACTAAGAAACGTACCAATAAATATTTATATTTCTGCAGCACTCAGTTGTAATTACGTCTAGGTCACTTTTTACTGCAAATAAAAATACAGTTTAACTCCAAAGGCAAAAGTCTGAAGACAAAAGAATAGCATGAATATTTTTCACAGATTTCCTAGTTACTTTTTTTCAGTTATCTGGCCCAAAGAGTTGGAAAAAAACAAAATATGTGAAAGACTAAAAATTTGTTATCACTTGCTTAACAATAATCAGTAGTGAAGGTGACAGGAATGATATCTAAGAAGTGGTAATCAAAACTCTTCTAATGTGAAGCAACAGGCAAGAAAACATTGCAACCCACAGAGTGGAAACTTTTTGGAATTTGGGAGAATTCAAGTGGTAAGGACTGAAACGAGTGACATCATCACCGCAAACCTTTAGGTTAGTGTGAGATTGTAAAAGCAAAGCTAAGCCTCTCTCTGCTTTCATAGAGAGTGAATAAGGAGAAATTCAGCAGATCCAGCAGATGAAGATACAGTCAGTGCAACAAGGCAGAAAGAGGATTTCCACAAATTCTTTCAGGAAAAGCTCACATTAAATTCTTACATGGTAATGAATTTAGTACATGCCTATGTTTGTGAAAAAGTGCACAAAATGAAGATTACATTTCTACATTCAAGTAGTAGCACCTAATATTTTTTCAGAACAAGAACCCTAGTGATGTTTTTTAAAACACACAAACGCACAAGAATATACTGGATTAAGCTTAGGCATTTTTGATGAAGATGATCATTTAGGGAGAGTTTGTGCTGTATGCTTTAGAGGAAACTGGGGATTTTTAATCACCAGTTGTCATTTATTCAGACATAAACCCAAAACATTAAATCATCCATGTTTCTAATCATGGTGGACCAAGGTTTCATTAAGTCAAATGATCCTGTCAAATAAAAACATGAAGTAGATTTGAAGGGATTTGCAAAATAGATTTCAAACATCTACCTGTCTGCTCTTTTAATGTATGTTTAAACAATTGCTCCATAACTGCACAGCAGGAACACCAAAGCAAGAGGAATTAGCAAATAACAGTTTTACAAAGCTTTTTTACCTTTTGCCGTGTTCCTTTAAGCATGAAAACAAAACTTGGATTTTTTCTTCAGAAGTGCAATTAACAGCTTATAGCAATTTAAGAGTAATGTATGTATGATTATGGATTCATGGCAGAAAATTTCACAAGTAAATTAAATGAAGGGGAAGTATTAGCCACAACACAAGGTTCTAAGAAAAACATTAAAATTGCAGTGGAGATGCTTAGTAGCCTGAACCTATCATTTCAGTGGAAGAACCCTACTCCTTCCTTAACAGCAGTAACATCCTGAAGCACCCTAATCCACTCGTATTTGGGATTTTAGAATATTTGAAAAATAAAAAGTAACAATTGTCTTCATGACATGGTATTGAAAGGAGAGTAACAAATACAAGTTACCAAGCACTCAATATCAAAGATTTTATTAGAACCATTAATCACTCTGGATTAATGAAGGAATAAAAAGCCTCTCCCTTCAGCTACAGTTTTCCTCAAGAAGCCCTCCACGAACACATGAGCACAGACCATACATCCTTTCTGTTAATCACAGTCTTTCTTACAAATTGGTATCTTCCAAAGAATAAACAAGAAGCATTCAAACTAGATGAAAAGTCAATGCAAAATTTGAACATGCTATAAGTATTTCAGGATTTGTTACAGGTGGCCACATGCTAAATGAAGGGATAAGACAACACAACATTTCAGAATCTCTCTTGAAAATACCCTAACATGTTTGGACAGCTACACAATTCTGCTCTGGAAAATAATTTCAGTGAAGAGTGAAGTTGATGAATGTATTTAACGTCTATTACTGGGTTGCCAACAGTACACTGTGGCCAACACATATGTAGGTCTTAGTGACTAAGGAACGTCGTAAAAGAGGAAATAAAATCAACAAGCTTTTTTTAATGAAGATTTTTGTGTAACAATACAAAAATACGTGCAAAATCATGCATCACATGTTCTTTTTGTACTGAAAATTGCAAAACTCTTCTCCATGGTAGATGTTTACAGAAATTATACTGAGAAACTACTTTTGCAAGTGGAATAGTGATATTTGTCTCAAATAGGTCTATAGAAATTAACGCTCTTAAGTGATAGTTTAAAAACACACTGAAATTTAGACCTACTTTGCCCTGAATTTAGTGAAAAATGCCTTTGATGGCAATGGTAAGATCTATCCTGCTGCCCTCAAAATCCACAAAGAATTTTGGTGTTTTTTTTTCCTGTGAGAACTTAGATTAGAGTAAGTTGAGAACTTAAATGAAATAGCTATAGCAACTTAACTGATTATTTCTTGTGCTTATTTCTTTTTGACTTTGTAAAATAAAAAGCCAATGAAGGATGTAGTGTTGCTGTTGTTATTCTCAACCTCACCAGCTGCCATGTCACACATCCTAATTAAAATTTGTAGAGACAGAAATTAATGCTGTGGAACATTGAGTATGAGAAACATTCACCAAAAAAATAATCGTTTTGCTTCATTACCACACTTAAAACTTAAAGGCAACAACTTTTTTCAGAGTTAACATTTAACTAGATGGCTGAGGTTAAAGGCAGAATGAAAAGCAATTACATATAGCACATAAATATTCTATTTCAAATCAAGATATTTTTAATTATCTGCAACTCTGTAGAAAAGATATAATATGGCACAATTACACAGACATGTAAAATCAAAGTTCAGATCACAAAGAAGTTCTCTCCAGAGTCAGAACTGTGTAAAGTTATAGCTTAAAAAAACCCCAAACAATCTATAGGAAAGAGTTTACAAAGCAATAAATTTTAGTTACATCATTCTGAGAAAAAATGGTAAAATGAGGTACTATAGATGAAGTCAGTTACAGATTTTTCACAAAAAACTGTACTTAAAGTCACCAGAAATAAGTATAAGCAATGTAGCTTGGTCTTCTTCAGAAAAATGTCACTGAATTTCATCCAGTTTCATCCAGAGATTTGATATCCATGATTTCTGAATTTCAGAAGTGTGTGCATAAGTTCAAGAAATACACATGCTATCTTTTCTCAGCAAAATATTCCTTTAACAACATTTCCACTCAAAAAATAACTTTGCATTTTATTTACATACAAACGCTAAGAAACTCCTGTAATAAAAAGTGCCTTAAGTTAATAGGACCTGAAACAGCAGAGGATAAAAATATGTTTTCATGGGAAACCATGGGTAAAAATAATACATTACAGTTATCTGAGGTTTTACTTTAAAATTCATATATATTAAATATTATAGAATATTTAATTAGCAGTAATGATACTACAGTCATGTCTGCAGCATCACTCATGATCAGAGTCAAAACTATCCCCAGATGTTAAAAGTATCTGCATTTTTTACTGTTTTCTTGACTTGTCATGCATACAAAAGTTAGGCAATTGACATGGTATTTGAATGTTCTTTGGTGAGTAAGTGGCTACATTTTCTGGTGTTTTTGGTACAGAATATAAAAAGTCATAAATCACAAATCATTTTCTCTTCAGTGATGTAAATAATTTATGAATGTTTTCATGGATGCTATAAAGAATAGTATTAGGGCACCCTAATGAATAAACTAACCCACTGTCAAGAAGAAACCTACTGCCCAAATAAGGGAATGCCTGTAGTTACATTAAGCAGAGATCTACGGTCCAAATCTCCTGCCATCTCTCTGATAGCTCCAGGAGCTAAATTTTTCCTCAAGGGTTGAGTAAAATTCCATAGAAGCAAGGGGAAACTCTAATAATGAGGTCTTAAAAGGAAGCCTGAGTGTTTTAAATATAATCTATGTGTAAATTGACAGAAGCAATATAATGTTTGGCATCTGCAAACAGCATTGTCATTTTTAACAAATGCTGAAGAAAAGCATACAGTAGCACAATGATATATAAACTCAAACCCGTAATTTCTCCAATTTCATATTCTACACGGTCCCAGTGTTTTCTGGGTTCCTAAAGTATATCTTTGAGATAATAAATGTATTTGAAGCTATATTTTCCATGCCACATTTTCAACTAATGAGGAAAGATGGAAAAGCCAGCGTATTAACCAGAAACAAAAAAAGGGTTTTGGAATACCACTTATCACACGATTCTTACTAACACAGGAAGATTTTACAAGGGCTGGATAAATGTTTAAAAAAGGGGAAGATAAAATTTGTGTACAAGGTAAGTACAGCTATTTAATTCTTTTTTCCCAGTATAGTATTAACTATATTTAAAGCTTAAGTTTGTATACAAGCCTTGGGAAGAAGCTCCAAAGGTGGGTTTTTTTGTTTTTTTGTTTTTTAAACTATTTGTTGAGAGTTCTGGGAAACAGTGAAATCTGTTAATGGAAATCACAACAGTTGTCACTTAACACTTCACATTGCAGCGGAAATTGATTTAAAAGCAACACTACGGACCATGGTACCACCTGTCTATACTTTATGTAACCCTGCCCTGTGGAAGACACTAGAGCTAGAGTTCCTTCCACAATGGGGTTACAGCATTGGTGGATAAGGGAAGAGTAGCTGACATCATCTACCTGGACTTGTGCAAAGCATTCAACACTGTCCCGCATGACATCCTTGTCTCTAAATTGGAGAGACATGGATTCGACGGAAGGACCACTCAGCGGATTTGGAATTGTCTGGATGGTCGCACTCAAAGAATTGTGGTCAATGTCTCAATATCCAAGTGGAGACAGGTGACAAGCGGCATTCTGCAGAGGTCAGTATTTGGACCGGTATTGTTTAACATCTTTGTTGGAGACATGGACAGTGGGATTGAGTACGCTCTCAGCAGTTTTCCTGACAACACCAAGCTGTGTGGTGTGGTCAACATGCTGGAGAGAAGGGATGCCATTTAGAGGGACCTGGACAGGCTTGAGAGGTGGGCCCATGCCAACCTCATGAAGTTCAACAAGGCCAAGTGCAAAGTCCTACACATGAGTCAGGGCAATCACAAGCACAAATACAGGCTGGGAGGAGAATGGACTGAGAGCAGCCCTTAGGAGAAGGACTTGGGGGTGTTGGTTGACGAGAAGCTCAACATGAGCTGCCAATGTGCACCTGCAGCCCAGAAAGCAAACCGTGTCCTGGGCTGCATCCAAAGAAGCGTGACCAGCAGGTTGAGGGAGGCGATTCTGCCCCTCTGCTCTCGTGAGACCTCACTTGGGAGTACTATGTTCATCTCTGTGGCCCGCAACATAAGAAGGACATGGACTTGTTGGAGTGAGTCCAGAGGAGGGCCATGAAAATGATCAGAGGGCCAGAGGACCTCCCGTATGAGAACAGGTTGAGAGAGTTGGGGTTGTTCAGCCTGGAGAACAGAAGGTTCTGGGGAGACCTTATAGCAGCCTTCCAGTACCTGGAAAGGGCCTACAAGAAATCTGGAGAGGGACCTTTTACAAGAGCATGTAGTGACAGGACGAGGGGTAAGGGCTTTAAACTTGAAGAGGGTAGATTTAGACTAGATATTAGGAAGAAATTTTTTACTGTGAAAGTCTCTCCAGGTGAGGCACTGGAACAGGTTGCCCAGAGAAGTTTTGGATGCCCCAACCCTGAAGGTGTTAAAGGTCATGTTGGATGAGGCTTTGAGCAACCTGGTCTAGTGGAAGGTATCCCTGTCTATGGAAGGGGAGTTGAAAGTCAATGATCTTGAAGGCCCCTTCCAACCCAAAGTGTTGTATAATTCTAGGATTGTATTACATATGATGATAACGAAATATCTTAGCATGTTGTTTGCACATGCTTAGTTTTGCCCTTTTAACAAAGACTCACACTCGTAATGCTAGTAAGGAGATATCAAAAGTTGCAGAACAAGAATGGTTATCTTGTCAGTAATTTCAATATTGAAGTTAATTTCAAGGAAGATCATTGTGGGAAAGTAGAAGATTGGTGAGGAGGATGGTATCACACTCAATTGACTTGCAGCTGGGGTGTCAAAAACCATATATATCATACTAATTGTTGTTTAGTCTTGTGTGCTCGACAAGTAGAACATCTGTGCTTAGATAACATAGGTCTGTGACAGACTCAGAGGCACACTAGGTAACATGCTTGAGATTCCTGCCCTTCAGCGGGAAGGATCAGAGTACAACGGAAAACCACGCCTGCAAAAAATCCCTGATATACAGGCAGAAGCAGCAGGTTCGAGCTATCTCTCTAGCATGGACTGCAGTGCCTGTGTTCCTGCTTGTGTGCGTGTGCCCAGGTGCTGCTTCAGAGATTCTCTGGTTTGCAAGGTAATGCAAAGAAATTTACTCTTTGCATTTCATCTGTGGTTTTGTGGTTGTTCCTGTGTCCTGCCTGTGTTAGACCACACGATCATAAATGACAAAACCAGGAAAGAAATTTCTCATCCTATTTCACTTGCAAATGAGAGTAATTCTTCTCAAAGTAATGTGTAAAAAGGAAGCTGGTTAGCAGAACCTTTTTGGAATTTGAAAGTGTTCATATACTCACTGAAAAACATTACATTTGCTTTCAAAATGTTCATGGAAAACCACTATTGTACCACTGAGTTTTTGTATTGGATGTACCACTTGCAGCTTCTCTAATTGGATGTACCACTTGCAGCTGCAAATTATAACCTTCAGCAATGAAACTATTTGGAGAGACCATGGGTTATGTGGAACCAGATGAAAACCAGCATCATTTTAAAAGCACCTGAGGGGTAAGCAAATGTATCCATGTTTTACAGTAATTTTAATTAAAAATGAGAGGCAATTTTTTTCAGAAAATTGTTAACAATAGGTGCTATTCACCTTAGCTACAACAGTCACAATGAAGAGGACAACAAGAGTTTTAAACAAATAATGGCTTCCAGTTTAAGCATAAAAGAAAAAAAAAGTGATAATTTTGGGTACATTCTGTGACAACTGCTGATAAAAAAGCACATATTACAAGGATGACTATGGAATTTAATTACTGCAGACAGTTATCTTGCCCCAGTCTGCGTGAGAACTCTCTAACCACAATCCAGATTGCTGCTGTGTTTAAAGGTCTGTTCTACTGCCAGTAATCAGCGGCAGCAAAACAAAATATATAGTCAAATAACTTTTTCCCCCAGTAAAACACATATTTAAAGAATTTCCAATCTACTCTTGAAGTATAATATAGGCTCCTTTTGTATCTCCACCATATCTAGAAACCCACTGTCTGACTTAAGAGAGCTTCTGCTGTTTGTAAGGAGTAAGACACCTAAATGTAGCTGTCTATGCATTAGGTGTCTACATATGTGCTTGTGAGAGATAGCTGACAAACATAGGAACTTGGCATCATCGTAGTGACAAGGGGTACTCCATCCCCACCTCTAGCTCCAGGCAGATGCAGCTCTCCTGTCATATTTGTCAGCCCTGGCTGATTAACCTCCAGGTTGTCCAGCAGACTAGATTTACTAGAGCTCTACAGACTACAGGGGAATTTTAGAAATCCAGCTCACATGCAGACACCTAGATTCAAGAGTCATAATTCTGAGCTGAATCTTGTGCTCTGCAAGATACAGTATAATGGTTTTTTTTTTCTAAACATGTTTTAATATGGAGTTGATGTACTCTGTAAGTATCCTCCAGCTTGACATAACTTAAAACCAAAACATCATATCCAGTAGAACAGTTAATGTAACTGATTTTGTTAATTCCACCCCTATAACATTGTTGTGAAATAAATCTGTAGTAAACATAAAGATTACCTTGATAATTTGATGTATATTTTATACTGTAATTTATAGAGAAAATTGACTTTTAAAAAAATTACAAAGCACTAGCGTACTAAAAATATTATATAAAATCAAAATAATTTCAGGATATTAATTTTTTTCTAAAATTATTGCCTTCACAGAATCAAAACAGAAACAAACCATTTGGCAGACCTTCTTGTTTCTGAAAAGTTCAGCTGAACCAACGATAGTGACTCATGCCATATCAATGGTCACTATTGCAACTGCAGACCAATGGCCTTCTCTGTTACCCTTGTGCAATTACATGTAAATATCAGCTGCCCAAGCTAAGTTCCCGCAGCAAGTCCAACTGTTCATCTCAATTGCCCTTGAAATTTAAAGTCAATGTGTGTTACTCTTCCCTATCAAACAAAAAGTGCTTTTTAAGATGGTGTTTGCAACTAGGGCTGAAATCAGCTCTGCCAGAGTTACAGATGTTTTCATTCCCTTTGGTATGTATGTAATATGCTACAAAGGCTGTTAAATGAGAGCTTATTTATCATCTAGTGGTGGAAAGCTATAGTCCCTCCCTCTCAATTTTTCTCGTATATATAAGGGTGTTTCCTATAAGTACTCATGTCTGCAGTCCGTCATTGTTACTTTGTGTCAGAGCCACAGCAATAAGCTTTCAGAGAAAGGTGCTATTTTAACACACTTCTACTATTTTTTGTTCCTGAATCTGATACTTGTTATATACCTAATCATATACTTGTTTAATCAGGGGACCAATTTACTGTCATCATTTTATGTTTAGATATAGTACAGAATATGTAGTGCACTCTTACAATCAGTATGAGAAAATGGATACGAAAGAAAGTATGAATTCTCTTGGGAGAACAGACATTGAGTGACAGGAATACAGAAATTACCGGAAAACATATATTCAATTACCTTGGAAACGTGGTCCATTTATTTTCATATATAACAATAAATTTTTTAAAGCTCTTTCTTGCCTTTGTATTCACCGTGGAATCTAGTACAAAACCAGGCTTATATACTGCAGTTCTCTAATTTTCTCATTTAAATAACTAATTGTGTGAATATTATTTGAACTCATGTTCAAATGCATTAACTGTTTGAAAATAATCCACTCATTCTCTTCCACATCTCTTCCCATCTCTCTCTTTTTACATCATTATTTAAATGAATCTCTAGTTTTCAGCTTTAACAGTTCCTCACAGGAAACTGGAGTAACAGTATTCAGATGATGTTATTTGTCATGTTACTCTTGGTTGACTAAATGTTTTTCTAAATGTTTTAGTATCATGTAGACACAAAGTCTGTCCAACATTTCAAAGGAATTGGGGTGAGAAAGGCTATGAAAGTCCTATTTCAATTTAAATTAATTGTGTACATTTTTAGTCCTAACTGTCAATACAACTTTCATTATTTTTTTTAAAACTCCAAATAACAAGGCAATGCTCTAAAGACCTGGACCTACACCAAGTGACATGAACTTGGATTTATTTGGATCATGAATGAGAGGGATTAGAGGAGTGTGATGCATCTCAGTTTGCCTGACTGACCAAAAAGATTGCTTTCTATTTAATAAATAAATATTTCTACTAAATTTAATAAATTTAATATAAAAAACTGTCTGGACAGCTGAGCCCAAAGAGTCATGGTGAACGGAGTTAAGTCCAGGTGGTGGCTGGTCACCAGTGGTGTTCCCCAGGGATCAGTTTTGGGGCCTGTCCTGTTTAACATCTTTATCAATGACCTGGATGAGGGGATTGAGTGCTCCCTCAGTAAGTTTGCTGATGATACCAAATTGAGAGGGTGTGTTGATCTCCTTGAGGGTAGGGAGGCTTTGCAGAGGGATCTGGACAGGCTGGACTGATGGGCTGAGGCCAACTGTATGAGCTTCAATAAAGCCAAGGGCCAGGTCCTGCACTTTGGTCACAACAACCCCCTGCAACGCTACAGGCTTGGGGGAGAGTGGCTGGAAAGCTGCCCAGCAGAGAGGGACCTGGAGGTGCTGGTCGACAGCTGTCTGAACATGAGCCAGCAGTGTGCCCAGGTGGCCAAGAAGGCCAACGACATCCTGGCCTGTATCAGAAATAGTGTGGCCAGCAGGACTAGGGAAGTGATTGTGCCCCTGTACTCGGCACTGGTGAGACCGCACACTGAATCCTGTGTTCAGTTTTGGGCCCCTCACCACAAGAAGGACATTGAGGTGCTAGAGCAGGTCCAGAGAAGGACAATGAAGCTGGTGAAGGGTCTGGAGCACAGGTCTTACAAGGAGCGGCTGAGGGAACTGGGGTTGTTTAGTCTAGAGAAGAGGAGGTTGAGAGGAGACCTTATCACTCCCTACAACTACCTGAAAGGAGGTTGTAGTGAGGTGGGTGCTGGCCTCTTCTAACAAGAGTAACAATTGATAGAAGAAGAAATGACCTCAAATTGCACCAGGGGAGGTTTAGGCTAGATATTAGAAAAAAATTATTTACTGAAAGAGTGATCAGGCATTGGAACAGGCTGCCCAGGGAGGTGGTGGAGTCACCATCCTTGGAGGTGTTGAAGAAACATGTAGATGTGGTGCTTAGGGACATGGTTTAGTGAGTTAGGTGGTGGGTTGACGGCTGGACTTGATGATCCTAGAGGTCTTTTCCAACCTTAATGATTCTATGATCCTAAACACTAGTGCAAATAACAGATTATGCAACATTGTGTAACTAAATAATTTGAACCCAAGTATTCTGGACATTATGAAATGGAAGAATAAAAATATTTTTGCACAGATAAAGTATAGTTACTTCGGAGAAGAAAGGGATGACTCAAAATATCTAGTTCATAGTTCATAAAGTACTAACATCTTAATTGCATATCCTATTTTTAAGAAGTTACTTTAAGAAATGAACTTTTCTAGCTAAATAATGGAAAAAATTTACTGTAGGAGTCTCTAGTTTACATTATCACACATTATTCATTAAAAATGGAATTACAGGTATTCCATTTTTCCAGAATTATTTGGCAGTACTATAAGTTTGTCTGTGGTTGTTTTCAGTTTCTGTCTTGAGCCTGAGTAAAATGACACCAGTAAATGGACATAACCCAGAATAGCTTTAATCCAACTCTATTGCTTGTCTGACTTATTTTTAACAGTGTGAGAAGCACACATCAGGTGGAGATTCAGAACATGATGAGAATGGTAAAGTCACCATCAGACTCCATTATTTATATATTTATATGTTTGTATTTGTATTTGTATTCTTATTCGTATTTGTATTCGTATTCGTATTTGTATTTCTATTTGTATTTATTTATATTTTGTGGCCCCAGAATGGTCTCTCTGGCATGCAAAATTCCTTTCTATATGTGTGCACAGTTGTGTGTGCAATACAATTATGTGTTGCTCTTCACCCTTTCAAACAAAAGAGAACAGTCTTCAAACTACCGTACAGGAAAAAAATCTCTTGCCCAAGTTCACAATAGATATATGGAATCATAGTTCACCATGATACACTGCAATTAAAATGAAAGAGATAAACCTAAATTTCAAGGTCATCCATAATTATTCCTCCATCAATGTTATACACACATATATATGTGTGTATATATGTGTGTGGTTTACTTAATTTTATAGTAAAATGAAAATTTAGGTTATTAAATTGTTTATTGCATCTGACATACTCCTTGGTTCACTCCTTTTTTCATGTCAAATAAGAACTTTGGGAATCTGTCACTTGGTCTTGGATTTTGGCTTGCTCAGAAAGGAATAGAAGAAGGGAATAAACCAGCAAACAGAGGGTTGCATTAATCTTACAGTCATCTTAAAGAAGCCGAGTAGCTTACTCAGAATGTAATTTGTCCTTTTTCTTTTTCTGACAGTTTTAAGAAATGTGAAAGGGGACACATGGGACAGAATATTAGATAAATTGAACCTCAAAAGGGGAGAAAGTGTTTTATGTTACCTCCTGGTTAGCAGCAGCTAGTTCTTCTTCCAGTGCAGAGACTCTTTCTAAAGAAACCCTCAGTCGTTCCCTTACCTAGAAGAAAAATCAAAATATGTGCAGTAACATAATTTCTATCAGTCTTTAAAGATTATATAATCTGCCATATGCACTACTGTATCCCCTGCCAGTCCACTTGCAGGCATGAGTGTTGCATCCTTTCGTGAGACACACTGTGTAGTAAACATTTAAACCTAACTATAGGAAGACCTAACCCACGAAAATAAGTGTCAAACTTTAAATGCCACAGTGTTCTTCCACAGTTTGCCTACAATTTTATGGAATACAAAGCAAATGCAAATATTCTAAAACCACATTAGGCATAAAAATGAAATGTTGTTCACAAGCATCTTTTACAAAGGATAAGGAAAAAATACATTTGCAGGTGTTTTAATTCTGCTCCACGGAAGATAACTAACATGTTCATATTAAGTGAATGCAACAAATTCATTGAAAAAAAAGAACTTGCAGCATTGCCTTCAGACACACACGCTAAAGATTTTTTGTATCATCATGCAGTTTGTTTGGGTTTTGCAAAAACTCATAAACAAGATATACTCTCATAAGCAGAAAGGACTGCTGGGTCGTACCGGTTTCACAGATGACCTGCTCTGTTCTAATCATGTCTATGATCTACTCAATTATAATTATTATTACTATTGCAATTATTACTACATGTTAATTAATATTAAACAATAATAATTTAATACCTTTGAAGGCATATTTACTGTTGTTTGAGCACTCTGTCTCAGTGTCAGCTCACGTAGCAAAAGACAACCTAAGCTGGCAACGTAGTCAGCAACCTCCCAACATGATCAAAGGCAAATCAGACCTAAAGTGATCTTCGGTGTTGTAAGTGACTTTCTCTCTTCCGACTATTAAGGGAGCCTATGGCAACTCCTCTCCTAATCTGCACAACTTCATTAGGCACCTCACATTAAATGACTTTAAAACTGGGCTAATCAGTCAACACTCAGGATACATTTCTACATATGTGTTCTACACACAGTGTTCCAGCTACACTGTGGCAAAGCTGTTCCAGCTGATGATCCAAGGATGTTAAAGGCTATTAGCCTTTATTTGTGGGGGAAGTTAGCATATTCTATTAGGTGAAGAGATGTAGTTAGAAAAAAAAGCAAAACAACAGATCAACCTTTCATGTACAATTGAACATTGTACGTTTTCATGTACACACAATTGTTCCACACTCTTGTCAAACACATGAAATCCCTGAAAAGCTTGTGTATGTCCTAATGCTTTCATATTTTTTTCCAGTGATACCTCTTAGTCTAATAAATATTAACTTTCCTTGTATACTTTATTGTCCATTACTACTGATAGAAGTGAAATTTTGCAAATAGGCTGTCCTGGGTCCAGCTGGGATAGAGTTAATTCCTCACAGAAGCTGGGAGGTGGGTATCCTGGGGGGACGGAGCGGTTGGTTTTGTGAGGCTCCCGGTGGTGAGATATTCATTGTATCAGTGTTTCCATTGTATTTTATACCTTGTCTTATTGTTATATTCTCTTTCCTTTTGTTTTCCTTGTGTGGTGTTATTAAAAATCTGTTGTTATCTCAACTCACGAGGTTCCATTGTTTTTTTTCTTTTCTTTTCTCCTACCCTTTCCCATCTTACCAGGAGGGAAGGGGGGGGGGGGGGG
>WKFP01015446.1:369194-394409 GCA_011057875.1 Pterocles orientalis
TTAAAGAACCCTGTTTTGCATGCCACAGCAATGATATCTGTGGATCTGGGCATGACGCAGATGGTATAGAATAAGGGGTGGATAATGTCCTGGGTCCAGCTGGGATAGGGTTAATTCCTCACAGAAGCTGGGAGGTGGGTATCCAAAGGGATATTCGATACCATGCTGACGTCATGCCCGGGTCTTGGGGGGACGGAGCGGTTGGTTTTGTGAGGCTCCCGGTGGTGAGATATTCATTGTATCAGTGTTTCCATTGTATTTTATACCTTGTCTTATTGTTATATTCTCTTTCCTTTTGTTTTCCTTGCGTGGTGTTATTAAAAATCTGTCGTTATCTCAACTCACAAGGTTCCATTTTTTCTTTTCTTTTCTCCTACCCTTTCCCATCTTACTGGGAGGGGAGGGGGAAGGGGGGGGAGGGTGGTCGCGACCATGTGGTGGTGGTCCTCACCCAAGACATAGGCTCACTAAATCCCAAGGATGGCTTAGACTTTAATAGATGTAAATTACTTAGCAAAACTATAACACAGCATGTCCACTAAACTTTAAAACTAACTAAATCCAAGGATCAAATACATATTCAGGAAATTAACACTAAAAAAGAAAAGTATTCAGCCTTTCTAACAAATGCAAATACAGTTGCTTATGCAGTACTTTGAGTTTTTTGGTCCTCTTTACATACTTCAGCTTTATTAAAAGAAACAAAAATTGAAAATGTATTTTATGTATTCACAGAAATTACTTGAATGTTCTTAGATAAATATTTTTTTTAGTATACACTAAATAATATTGCTAGCTTTAACAGAACAGTAATTTGCTCAAAGGAGCAAAAGATAAGTGAGTTGAAGAGTGTTAAGGTATAAAAAATATCAAGACATTAAAAAGAATCTTCAATTTTTTCAGTCAAGTTTCCAATTTATTAATTCTCCTCTATTCCTTCAGCACTATAAGACTGAAAAAAATCAACTGTTAATGTTCCCAAAGATGCATGGAAAAGCTTAAATGGACGTTTCCTATAGGGTCTGACTATGTAATCAATAGCTGAGCTGCAGTAACTGACTGTGCCTGTTCCTCACCTGAAGCAAACAAAGTTTAAGACATCCTCAAGTGGCAATAACTGAGCCATCTCTGCATGGCAGTGAAAAGAGTGAAAATTACTACTAATTTTCATGACTGTTTCAACTATTTTCATACAGCAGAACAACAGAATGCAGTGAAAATATGCAATGGAACCCAAAATGTTTTTTTCTAATTACTAAATTTTTGTACTATTTTTCATCAAAGATTAATGTAAAAAACTTTAATCATAAAGCTTGCTTTCCAAAATGAGCTACATAATTCCTGGAAAACATCCTCATAAAGCTTCAGATTTATAGTAGCAGATAAGCTATCATCACAGTCATTTTATATCATTTTTAATATTCAATTCTAACACATTTGGAATATGCAAAATTAATTAGAAATACTATATTTACTAATTCTAATTTATTCATAATTTCCATCTAATTCTACTTTTCATAAAAATACTTCACACCAAATGTATGATGCATCAATTATTCTGTCTGTAATTGAAAAAGTTTGTTTATATAGCTGAAAAAGTATTTCTTCATTTGCCTTTCCTTTTTCCTATTTTAAAAATCATATTCTGCTTGAAAAACAGTATTATTTCTGTATTCTACCAGCTTCCCAGGGCTGCTCAGTGACCTGTTTCCCTATCTAGATGGATGAAAAATCCAAGGCACTCTGAGTCCACTACCTGGTACTCACATCTGTCCTCTCTCTCTACTCCTACCATGCTCTCTGCCTTCTCAGAGTCTCCCAAATCCTCTGAGGAACCCAAAACTCTCTTTTTGTATCCTGCTTCTCTTCCCAGCACCATTTCTATCTTTCACTAGCTGTCCACTATGAAAGTCTGTGTCCTACTAGTGAAGGCTGTAGTCCCGTCTTCAAGAGGCCCGATTTCAATCTCTCTAACCACAGTGGGCTCTGGCAGACAACAATTTCTTAATGAAAATCTCAGTTTAGAAGTAAAAAATACATGAAAAAATTACAGTCATCTTTCTGGTTTCAGTCTTGGCTGTAAGTGCTGCTGAGGGACAAGACGATTGAGAAAAAATTCACAAGATGGCCGTTGTTAATAGCTGAAATGAAATGCAAGGAGTTGGTAATTTTACTTTAAATTTTCATAAATTTCCTGAAACCTCCATGTATTCAAGCCTAAGTGTTGTATAAACGAGAATTCATGCTTCAAAAATATATTATATCAAACACTGGCATTCACTTTGAATAGTGTTAGAATTTGAAAACCAACTAGGCCACATTGCTGAGGAGGTCACATCTCCACAAGGAGCTGGAATCACAAAAATTATCCTTAACCTTTACATGCTGTGGCACAGTAGAACTGAATCCTAGTGGATTTTATACAGACATTTTAAAACCTGGAAACAACACTCCCTGGAAATAACAGGCATTTGTTTCAAAGAAAATTTAGGAGACAGATTTTTTTTTGATGGCACTTCAGAAAAAATAGGCAGAGAATTAGTGTCTTTATTCTAAATATCAAGCTATTGTACTCAAACCCATTTTTTTTTTCTTTTTTAGCCTATCGTCAGTAGCAACATGGAACAGTACCAGTGTGACACAGAGCAACAGTTGAAAGCTATTTCCTTTGCCTTGCCTTGCCTCACCTCCTTTCTAGGTACACAGATAATGCCCTGCCTTTTTTATAATGACCTAACCAAAATTGTAGTCTGATGGCCCTTATTTGTTCTCTGAATATAGGAGTTGCTAAAGGAACTGAAAGCAACTCTTGGCACAGAAGACTTCTTTTTTTATTTTCATCTGACCAGAGAACAACTAATTCAGATTCACATTTGCCATGGTGACACTGGAAATGTTGCGACTAATTCTTCCTGTTCAAGTACGTCTTTGATTCTATAAGTGAAAAGGAGGAAAATAACTACATCAGTGCTCTGATCTGAAGGAGAAATCTGTTCTGTTTTAAAGCTCAGAAACTGTAACTTTGTTTCTTACTTTAAATTTATGTCTCAGTCTTCAATTGATTTCAAAATAAAGTCGAGGAAGAACACAAAAACTAAGTAGATCTCAGATTTGGCCATTCACATTTTAGGAAAGAATACAGGCTACAAATGCCATACTAACATACGTTGGATACATATATTTTGAAAAAGATTTTACTCTGATTACTGAGCAATATTTACCAGTTAGTAATTGCATTAATGCTTTCCTGAACTTTGTAAGTTCATATTGAATAATCTTTGAATCTAAATACTGGGCAAGAGCCAAAGCCTCTGAAAAAGTAACATACAAATGTATTGCAAATAACTTTGTATTGGATTCCCTCTTCAAAATTATGTTACAGCAAATAAAACAAACAGAACTATCCTCATTTCTGGGAGGTACAGGAAAGGGCATTGCTCCTGGTCACTATCTTGTTGGAGAAAAAGGAGCTGGAACAAATCCAAACCATTTTCATCTGATAATTTGGGGCTTTTTCATATGATGAATGCAAATTAATGATTTGAGTAGTACATTGCTTTCTCTTTTCTGGAAGTCAAAGACAGTAAGTGAGTAACTATAGTTCATAGAAGTAAGTATTATCTTAGTGAGATTGTGTTTATGACTTCAGAAATAACATACTACTTCAGTTTCATATGGTCCTTCAAGATATTTCTGTTTTCTTTGCCACCAGATAAAGCTTTACTAAATAAGGTTTCAAAAAGTAAGACTAATTCGATGTTACCTGATCTATCAGAATATGCTATAATATCCACTTTTAAAGAACAGATTCCCATTATGGTGCCACAGACAGCAGAAAAGGGTTGCTCTCCATGTCAGAGGGTGTATCCAACGAATGCCCAGATGACTGGGTATTCCTCTGGATGTTAAATGCAACTACATTATCTTGAAATGTAACATAGCCTATGTCATGTTAGCACTGCTGCCTGTGCAAATATCATCCATCTTTCTCCGTCTCCTAGCAACTGCTTTACATTTTTTTCCTTGCTGTCAAATTCTTCTTTCATTCTCTCCAGATATGCAGCCCACAAAGAGCTTTTAAAAAACACTTGCACATGCTAGAATTGAATCACTTTTTTTCGTGAACAGTCTATTTGAATAAAAGCTCTCTGAGCTACCTGCTAATGAATAAAAAGATTGGACATGAATAGGTTGTTTTTATTTGAAACAATATTAGGTATACTTTTCTGCCATTAATTAACCTTAAGAGAACCAGTGGCTTTTGAATCTTACGATAGGACAATAACATCTGGCAGTTGTTTTCCTCTGTGAAGATCAACTGGCCACGTTTCTTAAAAAAATTGACAGAAAAATGGGTTTGGAGAAGAAGTTGCTTCAGTCAGTTTCTTCTTTCCAAATGCATATTTTAAATGTCAAACTCAAAGTTTAAAGCAAAACAGGAAAAACATCTGTAGGAAAATAAGCATGTTCACATAGATATTAGAAGTCAATTATAGCTATAGAATGGTATAAATAAAATAACCATTCTTCTAGTTTTTGTTTTTCCTGAATTACATATAAGGAATATGTACTTCCTGACCTACCCTATACTCAATGTCTGTTCTAACCATGAAGTTAATCTGAGCTTCTATTTTCTATTCAACTCTAATGATGTCTAGTGAATTTCATCTTCATTTGCTATATTTACAAAATATTCCATGTATGTTCACATATAATATCCCAAAATATTTCACAGTGCTGTCTGACATTATTTCTACAACTTTTCATTGCATGAAGTAAAACAAAATAAGATATCAGCTACTTAGCAGCAGTACGAGAAGTCTTTGAGATCTGAAGCATTAAGAAGGTCAGGTGTGATAAACTGAAGAGAAGCTTCCACACAGTCTACTTTCCTTATGAACACAGTTGCAAATTTCAAGTGACTTACTCAGTAGCGAAGGCTATCAGGAATGTTAAGTCAGAATTTCACATCTGTCCCAGTTGTAATCAGTCCTAACCCCCAGTGTTTAAAACTTTCCATTTTTTTAGCAATGCTCATAGCTTGCGGGATATAACCTAACCTTATACTTGAAAACACAACCACTGAATTTAATGTTGAACATGAAGAAATTCTAGAACTGGTAGCAAAACTGCCCATGTCCTGTGTTCCAGGATTTCTAAAAATTTTAGCATAATTAGATACATAAAGATGTTTGAAAACATGCATAGCTTCGGTCAAATTAGTTTTGTAAGTAATAATAATCCAGTTAGTGCAATATCAATTTCAACTCAAGGACACGCAATGAGATTTGTTTGAGCTACACATAAAACAGTAAATATTTATAACCTAAACAAACTCTTTCATTATCACTATGCCCTAAAGTGAAAATTCTCAAAAATATACTACAACTATAGAAGAACTGACTATGAAGATTGCTGCCTGGCACTGCTAGGATCTCATACTGATAATGGGGTAAGAATAATAGCATACTCTTACTACCTTCTACTCACTAGGATCTATCTGTTGGGTTCAGCAAAACAGGACTAGCTCTCTAGCGTGGGAAGCTCATGACAAGCTCTAATTCTTCAGGGGGTGAAGGGATGCTGAAGCAGCTGTCAGACACTGAAACAACTGTCAATGGAAGACATATTTTCTCTGAATAATGCAATCATGGCCCTGATCTCTCTACGGTGGTCTATCTTTTGGACAAAAGGTAAAGGCAAAGCCGAGACTTCATTAAACACACAGAGAGCCAACAGGTTTTTTGAAATAAAGTATCATTCCTGGTTCCCCTTACACTTAGGCAGGCCTCTTTGGAAATATGAACCTGAATTGATAGATTTTATTTTCCACCTTCCAGGTTGTTTTGTGCTTTTCACTGCATTTTGTTATAGCAATGAGGATGTTTTTGTAGTTCTTTCTTGTACTGTGTACATAGCAATCTTTACACGACCTGTAACAATCTTTGCACGTGGCAGAGCTTGTTACAATACCTCAAGATGTTTTAGTATAGGAAGTGAAAACATAAAAAACCTCTTGCATTTAGGAAAAATGTAAAGACTCGGGATTTTTGTAAGCTTAAAAGGCAAACACTTTTATGAAAATATTTTGTTATGCTTTTTCAAGGGTGGAACAGCTAACTTATTGGTTTCAATGTCAACATTTTTGTGAAGAAAAAAATTAAATAGAAGTTTCCATTATTCTTTTGGAAAGGGTTGTGATACATTTTCAATGCACTTTTGACTGTTTTAATTACCCTTTATCCATTAACCTACCTCAGTTTTGGGTGCATTTTCTGATGGGACAGTGTTTATTTTCTGTGACATCAGTATATCATATATCATGGGTTTTTTTCCCCAATATTTCCTGCAAAGTTCTGCCATCAGGCCTCTCTGAGCATCTCTGGGAGAGTCTGTGGCAGTGAAGCATAATAACCCACAATACTCCAGGATAAGACATACACAAGCCAAAGGGAGCAGACTGGCTGCATCCAAGGGTGCTGAGAGACTTGGTTAACTCATAGTGAAGCCTTTTTTCATTTTTGAAAGGTAATGGGAGTCAGGGGAGATTCCTGATGAGTGGAAAACCCAGAAATGATGCTTCCACCATCATGAAAGGCTGGAATTATCCTGGGAAGATCCAGGGAAGTACAAGCTGGCCAGTGTTGGGAAGGTTATGGAGCAAATCTTCCTGGAAGCCATTTCCAGGCACATAAAGGACAAGATGGTAACTGGGAAGAGCCAGTATGACTTTGTCAAAGGCAAATGACACTGGCCAACCTTATCACTTTGTGTGATGAGATGACTGGTTCCAGGGGAGAAAAGTGAATGTTTTTGGCTTTACCAAAGCTTTCTGCACAATCTTCCATTTATCCCTAGAGAAAAGGGTGAGATATGAATCAGAAAAGTGGACTGTACAATGCATAGAAAACTGTCTGGACTGGAAGGCTCAGAGGTTTATTACAAGGTCCAAGTGGCATCCCATTACTATGAGTGGAATAACCTTAGGCAACAGGACCAGCCTGGGGAAGAGAAAGCAGTTTTGCAGAAAAGACCTAGAGAATAAGGGCAGATGCATAGTTCAGTCAGCAGTCCCTCTGGACTTCTGATACTTCATCTGGTTTTGGGCTCCCTGGTACAAAAAATACACTGACAGACTTCAATGAAGGCCCATCAAGTTGATCATGGGTTGCAGCACATGGCATATGAAAAAGGGCTGAGAGAGCTGGGTCTGGTCGAACTTAATGGAAAGCTCCTGGGAGATCTTATTGCTGTCTACAACTACCTAACCATTAGATGTGGAGAAAACAAAGCCAGCTTCTTCCTGGAGATGCAGAGTGACGGGACAAGAGGGAACAAGTGCAGGACTTAACAACAGAAACTCCAGCTAGGTATTGTGGAAAAAAATTACAGTGAGAGTAGTGAAACACCAGAATAGGTTTTCTCCCTGGAGATATTCAGAAGCTGATTAGACAGGTCCCTAAGAAACCTGGAACAGTTGGCCCTGCTTTGAGCAGGATGTTGGGCCAGATGTCCCCTAGGATGTCCAACCTACACTATTTTACTAGTCCCTGAATAACTTAAATGAATTTTCATAGGTGGATTAATATCTTATTTCTGAAAGGTCTGAAACAAATCTAACTTACATAATTCTTGTTTTAAAGAAAGTGTATAATAGATGACTCACATGCCATAAAGGTTTTTTAGCACATTTGGGGGTATGCAGTCTCTTTCACTTCCATAATTTTTGAATAAAAACCCCAATAATGATGACAATGTGTGGTATAATGTGACAGCATTATACTACCAAGTATTTAGATGATATATAAAACCTCTTTGATCCAATCCTTCTAAAGAAAGACACTATAACATAAACACGTAATTTTATACAGGATTTGTACCTGAAAATAATATGCACTAGGTTTATAACAAATTATTTTAAAATAATTTACTAAACTGTTTCTTTGATTGATCTTGGAATGTTTTGCAATAAAAATACAATTTATGATATAAAAACAAAAAAGTTCAATGCAGAGACAAATAGCACATAGTAAAAAGTAATTTTGTCCAATCAATTTTAAAACTTGTTTTATAATGTAACAAATCTCCTGTCAATACGATTGCAGATGGCTGATTTTTCTACACTGATAATTATCATTACCACTGGGACAGAGACCCTTTTTGTACATAAGATGTGTACCAGTGTCACTCCAAAATTTTTAAATTAACTGAATACTTACTTTAACCTGTTACATTAAAAAAAATAGAATTTTCAAGAATACAGGTCAAAATATTGTATTTAGCTTCAATCTAATTCTGTACAATAATTTTCAAAATGAGATGTAAAATAAACTGCATAGTACCTAAACACTAAAACATTCCCAAAAGAAAATGTATAGGAAGCACATACCTGCTGAATAATCAGAAACTATTTAAAGTTTAGTTATTATTATTTCTCATATTTATTCAGTACAGGGTCAAAAAAAGTGTAAAAGCAGGAGAGCTCCCTACCCTATAGTTTTAGCAGTGTTTAAAGAGTTGGATAAAAGATCAAGGCTCAGACTGTAAACCCTATCAATCCTCAAAAGATATGTTTAATAATACAAGATTTTGTAAGTCTTAATGACATCCAAAAGCTTATTACAATTAATTGCTTACAGTGGCTAGAAGTCATTATATTTCCATTTCTAGATTTTCTTTAAATATGCTTTCATTATATGTGACTGAAATAAACACAGAACTAAAGAGACATACCTAAACACAAAATAAGTTTTGATTTGTCATAGGTTCCTTTAATCAATTTAACTTTGAACCCGATAGTTAACCCAGTATGACTCATAACCCACAGTATTTCACATCATTATTACCAATGAAAAATAGATTTTAGTTTACAGCTGCCATTTTCACAAAGCTATTTCTTTCAATAATAGTTCCTTAAGTAAAGTGAAACTTTCTGAGTATATTTTGGAATTTAAAAAAAATTATTACTGTGAGACCATTGAACTGTTTCTACACAACACAGCTCAACTATGTAGTCAAAGGTTTCAGATGCTGTGCTGAACAGTATCTCCCCTGCTTACCCAGCCACCCCAGAGAAGCAACTCAGCTGCAGTGATGAGCCTGAGCAAATCAGCCAAGACAGACCCCACAAGGAACTAGGATCCTTGCTCATGAGCAATGCTTCCCACATGGTCTCTGTGTGTGTAGTTTTGAGGCACCTACTAATCCACATACATAATCTTCTGAGCACAATGTTTCCAGACATGAACTGCATTTCTGAATTCATGCAAGCAATGCTTAAGGTGATACCTCATAGTTGTACAAAGTTTCATGCACATAAAAGTCTTTCCAGCACAGGACACACGACAAATACAGTGGAAAGACCCTCTTAATTAACATGGATAGATGTAGTTATCATCGGTGGTTTTTATCTTGATTCTGCAAGCCCTTCGTTATCTCTGACAATGAAGGATCTACTACTTATTTTAAGTTACCCACTTGTAGAGGGAACACTGTGCTTATGTAGTAATTGCTACAAATATCTCTGAAAATTACAAGGTTTTTCTCCTAAAAATTCTTACAATGCAAGTTCCTTTATTTAGTTAGAATCATCTCATTCTGCCTTTTTACTCTGTGTGTTTTTTAAATTTGAAATACCTGTATCTTCTCAGCAATAACTTAAAAGGGTATAAATCCCATGGTGTCATCTTTATTTAGTGCTAAATAGGAGAAGCATGTCTGGGATGGATGAGATGTGGTTATTTTGGAAAGTCAGTACTATTGCCTACAAAAGATAGCTAAAGTGACCTGAAGTGCATTACAGCTATTGGTCAGACATTCTTATGGATTTCTCTGGGCACGTGTAAATGCTGTAAGTACAGGACACATTCCAAGAAGTAAATAAACAACACTGTTGCTCTGCTGCATCATAAGGCACAGTTAAGTAAGTTAAAGAGTGTATTTAGCAAGCTTTTTTTGCGTACTGTACCTTTTCATCCAAAGCCTTGTGGTGCTCAAACAGAGATTTCAGAGCTTTGAGGACTTCAACTTCACTGGAAACTCCTGAGGGAGACTGTGCTTGCCGTTTCACCACTGTCATCCTCAGTGACCTTTCGTGTCTTGAGACAAGGCACTCCAAATGCTCCAGTAACAGCTATTGGATTTGATATAAAATGTTATTAATCTTTGTGCACCTGCATGCCATGGAAATTCTATCTACAAAGTGCATGGTACCAAATGGCAATTTTCTTGGCAACCTCATTGTAGGAGAGACTGTTGGAATTATTGACAACATTTCATGATTCTAAATCAGATGCAATATACAGAAAAATAGGAAATCTGTTCATGATTTCACTTAAAACTCTGCTACGAAAAGCAAGAGCAAAAAATCACTCAGCAGAGAGTCACTATTTAAATTAAGTACATACTTACTTGCAATATTATTTGTTATAGTAATTTATTAGCATTAACAACAAAATAACAACCAAAGCCAGTCTAAGAATCATGCAAAAATACTGAAGAAGCTCACAATAAATTCACCTTAACTGTAATATATTTTCAATTTATACTGGAAGCTACCTAACAAAATAAATAAAAGTAAACAGTATATTTTATTAAATTTTTAACACTATTTATTCTAAATGCCACAGCTAATGGTGTTTGTCACTAGCATGTGCTCTAAAATGTTAATTGTCTCTGCTGTATTACAAACATGAAAAAACACAAAAAGGTTCATAAAGATAAATTTCAGGCTACTGTAAATATTTGTAAAATAACCTATAAATAACCTACTGTAAAAACACATAATTTTTTTAAATTATTACTCTGAGGTGAAACGAAAAACTAAAATGATATGTTGATGGTGTATAGAAAATTCCCCATTTGTCTGTACTTTCATATGGCTACCAATGTTGTTCTTACTGTCTGAACATAAAAGAGAATTGGTTAGCTGTAAGGTTAAAGCAGGGTAGCTAAATTAATGAATCACAATGCATGTTAAATGTATTGTAATTACAACATACAATTATATCTGAGTCACTGAACTGGAAATTTGAAAGTTAAATGGATAATTGTTTATTATTTCTCCTTTGATGTGGTTCTTAGTATAGCTACTATTAGGAAAGATATATATATATCTGTAATCCATATTCTCAGTTACATAATGACTTTTATTGTTACACAAATTAATAGACATAGAAGAGCAAAACCAGAGTGTAATTATATTATAGGTGTAATATATTGCTATTAAGTCAGGAATTACTAGGGTTTGATGTTATATTTGCTTCAAACACGGTTCTTGTGTCTGGATTTGCACCTGGTTATTATCTTACAATAACTGTAATATTCACAAAAATAGTGAACACACATGCAAACGATGTTAATACATTAAGAATTGTAATGACTCCATGCAGTTCAAGAAAGGAGGGTATTTCTACCATTTCTGAATTCAAATGATGGACTGTAATCATCAAAAGCAAATGAGCAAGAAATTAATGAGTTTTGTCATCTGATCCCTGTAGGGCTGAGAGCAGATATAGGTAGATTTTGAATTATCTTTGGCAGTCCAAAGTAACAGGCAAATCTGAAGAGAACTGTTCATCGTAGACACATCAGGAATTTGGTACAGGGCTTTGGTAAGGTTGTAACTCAAATGAGATCAGAATAGCTTCCAAATACTTACAGAGTATTTCTGTTCATAGCAGTATTAAACACATAGTTAATTGCTATCATTAATAGAACTGAATTTCTGAATTTTTGAATTCATATATCTTCGTGATTTTTCTAGGCAACCTAGTTTATCTAGGAGACAACTGGAGGAAAGTAAGTCAATGGTTGATTCCTAAGGCTACAACCTAGTCTCTCCCTCATGTCTCCAAAGAGACTGGGGTTGCAACATTTCCTTCTCTCTGCAGCTGGATTCTGCCCCACTCCATAGCCCTGGGGTAGCCAGACTCTGACCCTTAATATATGCTGTGGATTTACATTTCTCCACAGTCATTCCCACCTGCTGGCTGATCCTGTCGGAGCCTGGCTCATCCTGTTCTGTTGTCTGTCTTATCTGCCTGCCTTTATGCAGAAACTTTTCAATGGATCATAGCTACCTCTGGAACAGTCTAAATCTGATCAAAATGCTATGAATTTCTGGAGAAATTGGGAAAAAAAAAAAAAGGAAATGTTGAGCCACAGTTGAGTTTTTAGCATGACCGTTCCTTTTACAAGCCTGTAGTTGTCTGAAGCTCAAACTGACACCCACTAAAACAGTCCAGAAAAACAAAAGCTTAGTAACTAATTTTTGGCCTAATGCTGAGCAATTTTATTATATTTTATGCCCTATTACCCTAAACCACTTATCTCCCAGAGAAACACTGTGATGATTGTAAGGAGTTCTGAGTGCCTGTATGCAAATCTTAGTTGGAAGAGAAAATGAGAAAATCTTATTTAGGAGAGAAAAAACAATGATGGTTACACAGAATTCTTGACATGGAAAAAGCTTTTAAGAAGAAGGAAATATGCATGACTTATAGCACAGAGATAAATAAGGAACACATGAAAAAAACTAATATACACCCAGAACTGAATTTTAAACTGGCCTAGACAGACAATCTTGATGGGGAATTTGAAGTCAGCACGGACAGAAGAAAGACAAGATCCTTACTAGAGAAGGATGAATGGAGATTGAAGAGAATGATGAAGAAAGAAAAAATAGTTAAAGTTTGCAAGTGTAAGAAGAGAGCAGAGTGGTGGGAACTCAAACTCTAACGGGGTGTTTACTATGTGAGATGAACAGTGCAGCACCCTCGTCCTTTGTAAAGCAGCAGATAACATATTTAACTTCAGGTTAAGCTACTGTCACATTAGAAACATGCATAAAATATAAAATTAAACCAATGAAAGTCATTCATTTAATATACACAAAAGCTAAGTTTGCCTATAGCTTAGAATTACAAGTTAGAGGTGACAAAACCATATTTCAATGTCTGCTTATATTTCATAGTCGTTAAATAAATCAAGTGCAAAATATTGTGTTGCCTATTTTACTGTATAAAGACAGATGAGCTGAAATCATAGCTAAGTGTCAATATAATAATGGAGAATTACTGTACTTCTTGTGAATATTTCATGCTTTTTCTTTCTGCTCTTATTCTTTTTTTTTCTGGAAACTACCTCTGAACATTGGAATTTTCCTTACTGTCAGCCCCAAGAATGCTCAAGAAGGAACAGGTCTCTGGCTTGTAAAAATTTTTTATTTTTGCTTTTCAACAAAAATCATCTCCACAAATTCTGTGAGCACTGCTTACAGCAAATCCAGGTGAGCAGAGAATATTATTAACTACGTCTGCCAGTGCCACGTACTTCCAGCCATGCTGAAAGGGAAGAATAAGCCAAAGGATAGAGCATCTGACTTTGAAAGCCTGATGGCAAATCCTTGGCCCCTGCTGTGCTCAAATGATATTGTTATTTTGTCCATCTTTGCCCCAACTACAACTATATTAAAAAAACAAAAAGGGTAATAGATCTTCCCTGTTTCCCTGAAAACAGAAAACACTGACAGAACTATGAAGTGTCCCATTGCTACAATGATGGAGGAAGGGACACACAAACATAAAAAAAAATTACAATGAAGATAATGGTGTGTCCAAGCAGTTTTTAAGTTTAACGACTGAAGGAAATCACAATAATTTGTGGGCATGTTGAGGACTTTCCCTCCTATATAATTCAAGAATTACTATTCCAAACATTTGTGAGAACACTGCAAGATTTCTTGTCAAAATAATATTGTAACAATATTGATAGTTCATTTAAACTACAAAAGAATTGTTAGAAACAGCTTTAGATGTTTTAGTAAGTTGCAATTAAACGCTGACATTAATAGAGATCATGGGCGGCTGAGCATTTTTCTGCTCCCTCACACTGTGTCAAGCTGCCACAGTTGTTGAGCGCTTATATGGACAGGCAGCTTGCAGAGGAAAGAAGATGAAGATCAACAGCAGCAGGCGGGACAGAAACGCCCACGCATCATTGCTATGCTTTTCCTGCTGGAAAGCATAGGCTTGACAATGAATTATGAAACAATCTGACAAGCGAATTTTACTCTTTTGCTGGGCAACTTTTATGATGCTCAAGATGCTGTACTGACAATTGTATCTTAGCTAAATGGGATGAAGGCTCCTGGAGCTTTGGACTCTTCATGAGCATAAAGAATGTTTAAAAATAATCATTTAAAGACTGAAAAAAGCTCTACTGCATACTTTGTGAATTAAGGAAGCATTTTTAATTTGTTAATTAGAACTAAATCTACAATAATAGAGAAAATTGTTAGAAGATACCCAGCTTCCTGTATTTCTCAATTCTCTTCCAAAACACGTACGGAAGTGATTGATTTCTGTGAAATGAAAATGCCTCGTTAAATTTAACGTTATAAGCTACATCAGTGTAGGTTATTACCTACCTATATTAGACTGTAACGACACTAGTGCATGGACACTGATTTACATAGGGAAAATGAAAAAAAAATTTAAATATTCTCTTTTAGGAATGATGACTCAGCAAGTTGAAATCAGTGTGACTCAGTACAGTTTGTATTACTACATGAGCTAGATTTTAACCAATATAAACTATTTTCTCTTAACTTTATTTTCAACAAACCTGTTTGTGAAAAAAAATAAAAAAATGTTCACAGTAGGATAATAAATGAATTAAATAAAAAATCAGGACAGGGTGACGGAGAAAAGGAGACATAAGTAACAGAATACAGTGAAAAAATATAAAAGATAAGGGATTTACTAAAATGAGACAGAGTTAGCTTATGGGATTCCTTAGAGGAATGGGACAACCCACGAAGAAGACAATTCTCTTTCGAGGTCCAGCTTAAAATTTCTCACCAGCACAGGCAAAATTGAATCTCCTTTTAGTCTATATTTAGAATGCACATTGTTCAGTGAACCTCTGTCTGCAGTGCAAGCAGACAAGTAAAATAAGCAGGCACGGGGTTCAAGATTATCTCTAAATCCAGTCACAAAATCAGTAATTTTCTTCAGTGTTGTTCCATAGTGGCGGAAACTAATTTGCACCTGTGGTCAGCTGGGATGGCCTCAAATAGCTATGCTGGTAAATTACTGGTGAAATCTTTCCTTGAAAAAATAAAGTTGCATTCTAACTACAGCATATGTCCCAATGCTTGTCTTTCTGCACATCCAAGACAGACAATACCGGCAACCTAAAACCTTAATGGCAACACACATATGTGAAGCAAACTATGAAATAAACTAATCAGGATAATGTTACAAAGTAATAGAAATGAAGAAAAGGGGTTTTATGAGAATAATTAATACAAATACAATAACTGTTAGATTATACAGTGTCTGAAAATACAGGTATTGAATTGCTAAGTCTTACATTTACTATCTACTGTCACCCTGTTTTCTGTGACAATAGTTCTTATTTTGAAAGAAGAAATCTAGAAGATAGGTCATAATATTGAGGCAAAAATAATGAAAAATACTCTTTTATGTTAGTGAAATAATGCTTTTTCCCTTTACAGAACTTTTGGAAACAGTTATTTTCATGTGTACAGTGCTTTCAGACTGTAAGAACTCATGTTACCATGTTTAAAAAAGAAAACAGAGTGCCCAGTCTAGTTTCACCACCTATCAAACTGATGTAATAAAAGGACCTCTAGGAAAATGAGCTAAATAAAGGAATTAAAACCATACTTTAAAAGATATTCTTGGAGTTTTCCAACACAATAAAGGGAAATTTTATCATAAAATATAGGGTTAAGTTCTGATCTATGGGTATTATGAGACTGCAGTTCCTAATTGAAGATGTTTCATAAAGCATTCACTAAGGAATTGAGACGATAAAATATAAATAAAATTAAGTCTAAATCAGCCTTGTTCACTTTAATAAATGTTTCGACTCCTAAGGTATTAAGTAAAAGAAAGAAGATGACACTGTCTTTTTTACTACTGTTTCATTCATGAACACAGGCTTAATTTTTCTTGTTTCTCAAACTGCTTGAACTAAAATATTTCAGACCAATTTAAGTAACATTTTTTTGCTATATATAAAAAACATATGTGCGTGTCCCATGCAATGATTTTCCAGAGAACCTCTTTGTCTTCCTGACAGCAACACCACACCAACAATACATACACATATGCTCCTGTATTTGCTATTTTGCCTTGCGTACTGACAGATTAAGTTGCCAGCTAAATTCTTGACATGAAAAATCTCTCTAATCTAGTGTGTCAGAAAAAGTTAATTATCATAGGCAGTAAAAATACATATTCAAAAGGAAAAGGTTATCTTAAGAGTGCTGCTAGAAGGATTGAGTAAGAACTTGATTAAACACTGGGGCAATGCTTAAACCCTGGTATTTCGGCTGAGACCTGGAGTGTACGGGTCCTAAAGAACGTAATTCCCTCATGGTCTTGCTCTAATACACGTTACTGTCAAGATCTGCCACTGCAGCTTGGCATAGAGTGACATATCAGGATGTGTGTTGTTGTTTTGACTTTTTTGTTAGTTTATTTTGGCAGAAATTGGCAAAAACTGTATGAGGCTGTTGCCAAAAAATAAACACAAAGGTGTGGGTCTAGAATAAACAAAAAATTCCCAGCTAGGCATAACTGAAGATGCACAAGGAAGCTAGAAGGCGAACGTGTACTCAGAACCTGACAGAGCTGCCACTTTTATTTCTTCTTGCTGATCTTCAGTTTGAAGCAGCAGGTACTTCAAACAGGATCTTTATGTTATTACCCCTGGGAGATAAAAGGTTAGATTAAAAAATTCAGAAACAGCAATCTGAGAATTTGGAGCTGAACCTCTTCATTTGAAAGTAGTAGAAAGTGCTACTTGGGACAAAAGTGGTTGTAGTGAGTAGTTCCACTACGTCTAGTTATGCATGAGCATGTCCTGGGAGGGCAGGTAAGCCTTGCTAACATAGCCAAGTGAGAGCTGAGTTAAGTGTGAACACTAGTGGGATGGAAGACAGAAGCATTATTTGGACTAAATCTGTATGTTAGAAAAGACATTTAATTTCTGCATTGCCAAAGTGTATCAGTGGTCCTCCAAATATTCTTACTTGATTAGAATATTTGCTTAATTAACAGAAAAAAAATTGGAGCAAATTTTTCTTACAAAATATTAATGCTGTTTTGCATTAATAACAGCATAAATCTCAGTATACAAAAGCGTCTCTTTATAGGTGATGCCTTCTCAATGAATGTTGCTAAAAATCTCATCACCAGTATGTTGTTGAGACTGTGTTCTGAAGACAACAGCTTTGTAAATGAAATGCTGTTCTTTCCCTACGAAAGAAACATACAGAAGCCTATAGAAGCCAGCATGACTGCTACAGCAAACTCTGACAACTAATGTAGTATATGGCAGCTTAGAGCCTGGCAATAACATGGCATGACATGATGGAGTGATACCTTATTAATGAAAATGCCAAAGGTCAGAGTAAGGCATATCTCTGATTTTTTCTGCCTCCTCCCCCATTAATACTTGGAGTATGAATTATCTTGGAGTATTAATTATCTTGTTTATTGCAACATCTCCTGCATTTTCTATATTTTTTCATAGCCTAAATCTTTTCATCTCCAACACCTAGCTTTATCCTCATTCTGAAAACACACTGATAGAGTTTACTAATTTTAGCTGCAAGGACTTCTCACAAGAATTATTACACTATAACTCTCAATCGTTGGTATTAGTTCTCCTGGAAAATGTCTTACTTATTTTTCTTTTACATAACTCAAGAAACATAAGCTTCTCGGCTTACAAAGAAAGTGCCTATGACAGTGCTCAGTCTCAGGTGATGACTTGCAGTTGACTCATCTTTGTTTTCTCTCACAGTTGTTTGGTAAGTGACTATCTTTGGCTACTAGGCTGTCTTGGGATTTTTGCTAGTCTGCACTGCCTATATCAGACTCATAGTAAGTATTGGTACACTGCAGTTTTAATATACTGAAGTTGGTGTTCAATGAGATTTGTACTGAAATAGATAAGGCATTATGCTAGGCAGTTTTGTGCACATACTTATGAAGAACTTAGGACAACGGAGAAGATGACACTGCAGATTTAGTTTATATGGTATCTTTTCTGTAAAGAAAGGCAAAGAGTTATATGTTCTGTGCATGAATGCGTATATGCAGATTATCGAATAGATACAACTGAGTATATATTTTAACTACCTCTCTGTATTCGAAACTTTGTGCTGGAAATTAACACAAAGTATTCTTTATTCTATGTAAATTATTTTCTTAATTGACTTTCCTATTTTTACCTTAAATACTAAAATAAGTGATACATGTAGCAGTTACTGATAATTTGAGCAGCTTTTGAAAGTGTTCAGATTTGTAGTTGAGATGGCTTGCTAAACCTAAAGAATGCAGTGCAATTCCTATGTGCTTCTCCACAAATTAATTTTATTTTTGTGGGAGTCATTTTGGACTGTTTAGAAGGTATGAGAGTCATGGGAGAAAAAGTCTCACCTATGTCTCCAATCCCATTTTCCAAACCCATCACCTCTAAGACTCTTGTGCTAAATGTGATCATCTCCTGCACCTCCAAGCAAGCATGGAGGTAGATGGGGCAGCTTTGCCTCTTTGTAGGCATCTGTATCATCTGTCCTCCCTGCATTTCTGAAGTGCACCTTGCTGCTATAGCTGGACAGAATAAAGGAAGGAGAAAGACTCTCAGTTATTTTGTCATGTGTATTGTTAGATTTCCTTCAGAATGCAAATTAGCTGACCAAGGAAAGATGTTATCTGAGCAGCCAGAGTACTATTAGTTTAGTGAGAGGAGGAAAACAGGAAAGCTACCCACATCACAAAATAAATAAATATGGATATGAGAAAATATCCTTGGTGTTCAACCTCTCTGAGATTTACTCCACATCTTCATTAGCAGGCTGACTCTTGTCTGGTCTGGGACTATTCCATCTCTTTTCTCACACCTTTCCATATCCCACAAAGCCTCCTCTGCTCCCCTCTTCCATTTTATGTTCAATTCTGCTTTTGCCCACACATTTGCATGTGCAAATCACTTTACTCTGAAAACCATTCTGTACACCATTTGAGAATTTCCGAAAGGTGTTATCACATAGTCTTGTTCCCAGACAGAAAAACATCTTCTGATTGAAGCAGAACATGGTAAATTTAAGGATGAAATCTTGTCCTCACTCAGCTGTATGGCAAATGACATTTACTGCAAGGGTCACATGGCTGCATCTAGACTAAACAACAGACTGACTGTGATATGTGTGGCAGCCTTCATCTCATCTTTATTCAGATCAAATCCAAGGCACAAAGGAAAGCTGGATCTGTTGTAACCTTGCCTTTTGACTTGCTAAGAGATGAGGACATATGCAGACTTCTTAGGCCGGCCCCAGGGCTTGGAAAGCTGCTTGAGCCTCTTGCTTTAGTAAACTCTTAAACAGAATGTATTTACCACAATATATACAAAATCTGCTTTTTTTGTAATGTATCTTGCAAACACACACACTCATTTCCTCCAGGACTGCAGCACAATAGACACGTCCTGTTACTTAGAACCCTTCAAGTCTCATGTACTTACTAAAAGGCTGGAATTTTGTCTTCTTATTTATACAAATGAACTTCTAAATTTATATATAAGTATATTCCTCCTGCTTTACACATACATGATATCCAGAAAGGTCTGCTGTATACTTACTCTTGTGTTGTTTCTTTCAGCTTTCAGTTCTGAAATCTCCTCTTCTTTTTCAAGCAGCTGTTCCCTGCATGCATTTAATTCTTTTGTCAGTGCAGCAAATTCCTGTGGGATAAAATTATTTATGAAGTTACTCTAAGCAATAGAAAAAAAATATGCATTCTAGAGTGTGAAGATTTAAATAATATTTAGAAATCATGCACACAAATTATATAGCATATGTAAGCATCAGCATCTACCAAAACCATCTAAAGTCTAAGCATATCTAATAAAAAGTGCATATGGAAAACACTGATGTAAGTTTAGAAACAAAAGAAGGTTCAAGGTGATAGCAACATCTCCCATACATAAGCTATCAGAACCACAGCAGAAGAACAAAATTGGCCTATATCATAGCAACAGAGACACCACATTTCACGCAGACTGAGGTTCAACTCAACATATCCACTTAGTAAGTGTTCCTGTCTCTTTGCAAGGAAGCTGTTCCAACATAGCACGGAATAAAAAAGTTAAGGTATTCACTAATCAAAATCTATCTAATATCAGACTAAAATAAGTAACATGAACATTGCGCAAAACCTGCTCTCATTATTTTTACTTGATATTTGAATTTAACTATTAAAATGTATTTGATCATTGTAGTGAAAGGCTGTGATGAGTCAGAGCAATATTAATGTTTGTTAGCTTGGAGTGAGGTTTCTATGAAATAACGACAGAAAATGAAACAAGATTTTAAGTTGCTCCCAATGTTACATTTTATACATGCAACTAGTAGGTTTCCTGAAAAACAGTTGTCAAAATTCCTATTAGAATGTCTTGATTTTACCATTGCTATTACTCTTCAATAATACACATAAATTTTTGTCTATACAAAGGGCAGTCACAGATTTGTCATTCATTTCAATAATGAAAATGTTTCACTCCATGTGTGTTTATCTTTGGCATGCACAATGTATACTAAGCTGTAGTGGTTAATTTTATCCTTTATAGCAAAAAGATGCTACATGTCTCACGAAAACAGTGAGGCAAAGGAAGAAAAACCTTTAAAATTTGTGATGGTGTCAGGAAAAGGAGATGTCTTGAACAGCAACGCTGCTTAACACAGATATACATATTTATAAATATTAATTTTAGATGGACCAAAAAAGTCAGGGCTTAAGAGCACCCACAAGCAGCCTAAGTTAAATTGAAGTAATTCCTAATTCTCCCCCTCCCCCCCAAAATGAAAGCAGTTTAAGAAAAAAATATGTCCAGGTGGTTTATCTTATCAGCCAGTAGGATGAAGCTGAGACTAAATCTACTTATTTAAGAGAAAAGTTTTGATCTCAAAAGGGCTTGGTTTGCTTCTTCCCCTTGAGTTGCTGAAAGCAGCTTTTATCTGAAATAAAGTGCAGTTCAACAGCAGTTTGGCAAGTATTCCTAGGCACGTTATGTTTTAATCAAGTTTGTAAATAGATAAGGGTATATGGTATTATTAATAACATATTAAAAAGTATTCAAATAGATTTCAAGTTATATTCTGAGAATGTGTAACTAAGGGATTTTTTTCATTTTTCAGGAGCTGGAACTAAAGTCACAGTAAACCTCCTTGCACATTGTGTGGTAGTAATGGAAGTGTTGCTCTGATATCCTCACTGGATTTTGTTTTATAGATCAACTGATGAACCATGTAGTAATGTTTTCTGTCATGCCTTCTAATCAGTATTTCCATTTTACACCCTAGTGGTCAAGAACTTGTAAGGTTACACAGCATACTTTGACATTAAAGCCCTTAACTCAGCTTTCAAAATGACATCTAAATTTTAAAACTCTTCTCTCAGTTTTATAAGTATCATTAAAACTTCTGCCTGTAGGTCTTACTCTAAGATGCAGAAACTACCAGTCCAGCAATGTCCTGTCCAGGATCTTGTTTAAAATACTCCTGTCCTTAAGGTAATAAATAATGTTACATACCAAATGAAAACATTATATTTGATAGAAAGCCAATGATCTCAAGTTAGATTGAATCAGAATTTTGAAGCACAAATCCACACATGCACACATATTTTTTTCTATATGTTCCTCTGAGAGAAATTTTATCGCGCTACCGGGTAGAACTTCTGTTACTGATTTACATACAGTTTGTACACATGGATAAGTGTCTATAATACTTTTAGAATCCGACAGAATAAACTTTCTGTGTAATATATGTAGTAAGTTGTTATTTATGTTATCTTATTTCTTTGTATTGTTACAGCTGGAATTAAAATAGACATTTTGCCATATGCTTGGGCATCTGGATGGGTGACAGGTGGTAAGAAGGATAACAAGTATCATCTGGTGACTTACAGTCCCAGTTCCTAACTACAGTAAGGCAAAGCAGCCTGGTAACACGCTTTTGTTGCTTTCCTTTGAAACAGAAAAACATACAGCTTTATCAAATTGTACATTCTCTGCTGTGCCAAGGCAAGCCTGCTACCAGCAGCACAGTTCCTAATGCTTTGGCCAATACAATTAAGGAACGAAGTTGCTACAAGTTTTCTGAGCAGCTTGGAGCTTATTCTTAGGGAAATTTTATATAGTCACCAGATTAAATTTTCCCTTGCTTAAAAAAAAATCACTGCTCAAAGTTCTGCTCCCTGAATCCTATACCTAACACAGTGTCCTTTCAGCCTTGAAATCTCTTCAGCTTATATTCTTAATAAGTATTAGCATCCACTTTAGCTGGTCTACCTGTGTCCAATATTTTAAACCTTTTTACTTGAGCCACTGACACAGCCCCTTCAAGCCTTTTAATTATTCAGTTGCTGCTGCTCTCTGAAATTCCTCCATGCTCTTGACATATTAGCAGTACGAGCATTTACAACAAGCAGTCACCTCTTCCTACCTCTGGAACTGAAGTGGCCACATTTCTCTCATCATCTGAAGTACCAGAGACAGTTCAGTCGTTGAGAGCTTTGACTTCTCTGAATTGTATTATGACGAAAAGGGGTTTTTTTCTTGCTGTTTATATCACAAGCATTTTACAGGGGAAGTCTCAAAGTAAAACCGAATTTGCCCTAGAGCTTTACAAATTATTATTTTTGTCACATCTTCTTTGATGAATTAGTAACTAGGATAAAACCTCACAACAGCTTGCTTTTCAATTCATGCTTCCAAAAGCACAAGTAAAACTCATTTAAAATATACCCTTTTAGACCAAGGTACCCCTGAGGTACGACAACGTAACGCTCCAGGGAACACATTTCTCCCACAGGTTAGAAGGAAAGCAAAGCATATTTTTTTTACCCAGTTATGTAACAAATAGCGTGATGATAACAACCTCTGCTCTTGCAATTCCCTCCTCTATATATACAGGGATCAAGGGAATACTGTCATATGGAATTATTGTTTACAGCAAAAATCTTGCACGGTCAGTCATACTTTGGGAGCCCTGAAGTTAGTATCTGTTGCATAACTAATATGATTTGACAGGCACAACTGTACTCTTAAAGCTTGTATAGAAGTTGTCTGGCTATAAAAGCTAATTAAGAACTAAAGTGAATTACAACCGTATGAAAATTATTCAGCTGATTGCACTGTTTTATGCTATACTATGACATCAGGACACTAACAAGTTTTTTTCATGATAAACCACCCAAGAAAGAACATTTTTTTGCCGTCTGAATAAACATAATCTCAGAGCCCACCTTATCTGCTGTTTCTCTTTTGGTCTTAATACTTGGGCTATAACACAGCCTGACTGAAAAATAGCTGACTCAAAATGACAGCTCTTCATTTATCCCATGTTTATCTTTCAAGAGATGCCAGAAGCCTTGAAAACAAATTCAACAGAAATTTGTAGCCACTGAAAAGACTGTTAGGTGGTACAAATGAAAAAGTCAAGGACTTCCCCTGGTGAAGCAGCTGAGATACAGTCAGAGCAGAGACTGGAGGGTGCCCGGGAGAGTGGGAGGCCATCGGGACAGGCTGACTGACAGTGCTGCCAGATGTGTTGGCAGCAGGACAGTGAAGGGGAGGCATGTCACAGCTCCTTTACCATTAAATCTCTGCCTCTAGGGGCTGGCTTAACAAATGCTTTCTTTGCTTATTGTTCCCAGGAAAGGCCTGCAAGGTTTATTTTTTATGACCTAATATGCAGAAAACATACATAACTAGTCTCTAAGCGGAGGGAATGCCACAGAAATTGAGACCTCAAAGCTGCAATGCTCAGCTGTTCAGCTTGTGTATACAGTCCAGTACAGAGTGAGTTGAACTCAAATGAAAATACAAACAGCCTCCTATCCCCACAAAAAAATAACTACTGAAACAAAGGAGAAAATTTGTAAGACAAAAAAAAATATTCCATAAAATTGACTTTCAGAGACACTGGGGAGATTTGGCTTAAAGTCTATGGATTTTCCATCTTTGAACCACAGTTCATTTCAGGAACAAATGAATGAACTAATCTCTGCACAGAGAAAGAATGGTAAGGCTTTATAATTTCTATTTTGCATTCAACACAAGCTATGTGGACAGATTTGCAGACAGATTTGCTTTCCTACAAATTTAGATGTAACTCATTTAACATTGGAAATTACTATCTACTACAATTCCCTTGGAGTTTTAACCTTTAATGTATTATGTTTTCATCCAATTTAATTTTGAAAAAAAAAAATTGTACCTTCTTTCTTTTCTTATTTTTCCCTAACTGGAAATATTGTTGGAAATTCCCCATGCTTTTTAAATGACCAAAGAATTATTTAGCAACTTTGCCACTACCAGCACACAGATTTCAGTCTTGTTGACTCCTATTAAACACACACAACACTACAAACATCTGAATGCAATTGACTGTTTATCTTCTTACTGCAGAAGAGGCACAATAATAGCCCTTGGTTCTAGATTTGACTGAACGAAAGATTTAAATATGTGGGTTAGGTGCCAATCTTCTGAAATGTTTATTGTTACTTTTCTGCTCAAGATGAGAGTTCATCGGCACACACGTACCCTGAAATATTGTATTGTAACAGGATCCAGGTAAAAACAGGAAATCAATTTGGATCTCAGGACTAAAATTTTGGTTTCTTCATACATAAAAAAGTCATACTTTCAAAACTATAGAGTAGTCTCTGAATTAGTCTCTTAACAATATTATCAGATCAGTTTGCACTATGATGCTGCTTGCATGGAGAGTTTTCTGTAGTTCTCCACAAATAAATACAAGCAAATTTGACTCAGTCTCCCTTTTCCCCATTTTTAGGCAGTAGACTTTTTTTTTTTACCTCCTCAAAAAAATTGGCCGCTAGTAGTAAATTATATAACAAATAATATGATGTGGGTGGGTCACATCTTGTTGAACTACTGAATCTCTAATTCGAACTGAGCGTTCCTTTGTTTGACTCACACCATGCTTTCATACAGGGGATACGGTGTGATCTTTTCCTCGTGTGTGATCTTACTGGCTCTTACATAGCTACTAAACATGCTTCAAACTATCAAGAAATTGCTACAGCTGGTTTGGGTTATTCATCGGTCTGCAAGATATCTAAAATGTGGAAAGTGTGATTAAATGTGACA
>WKFP01015446.1:402982-446942 GCA_011057875.1 Pterocles orientalis
ATTTGCTTTCCTACAAATTTAGATGTAACTCATTTAACATTGGAAATTACTATCTACTACAATTCCCTTGGAGTTTTAACCTTTAATGTATTATGTTTTCATCCAATTTAATTTTGAAAAAAAAAATTGTACCTTCTTTCTTTTCTTATTTTTCCCTAACTGGAAATATTGTTGGAAATTCCCCATGCTTTTTAAATGACCAAAGAATTATTTTAGCAACTTTGCCACTACCAGCACACAGATTTCAGTCTTGTTGACTCCTATTAAACACACACAACACTACAAACATCTGAATGCAATTGACTGTTTATCTTCTTACTGCAGAAGAGGCACAATAATAGCCCTTGGTTCTAGATTAGACTGAATGAAAGATTTAAATATGTGGGTTAGGTGCCAATCTTCTGAAATGTTTATTGTTACTTTTCTGCTGCACACACGTACCCTGAAATATTGTATTGTAACAGGACCCAGGTAAAAACAGGAAATCAATTTGGATCTCAGGACTAAAATTTTGGTTTCTTCATACATAAAAAAGTCATACTTTCAAAACTATAGAGTAGTCTCTGAATTAGTCTCTTAACAATATTATCAGATCAGTTTGCACTATGATGCTGCTTGCATGGAGAGTTTTCTGTAGTTCTCCACAAATAAATACAAGCAAATTTGACTCAGTCTCCCTTTTCCCCATTTTTAGGCAGTAGACTTTTTTTTTTTACCTCCTCAAGAAAATTGGCCACTAGTAGTAAATTATATAACAAATAATATGATGTGGGTGGGTCACATCTTGTTGAACTACTGAATCTCTAATTCGAACTGAGTATTCCTTTGTTTGACTCACACCATGCTTTCATACAGGGGATACGGTGTGATTTTTTCCTCGTGTGCGATCTTACTGGCTCTTACATAGCTACTAAACATGCTTCAAACTATCAAGAAATTGCTACAGCTGGTTTGGGTTATTCATCGGTCTGCAAGATATCTAAAATGTGGAAAGTGTGATTAAATGTGACAATGTGAGAGTTCATTAATTCACAGAGAAAAATGAAGAGGCTGAGATTTCTTTTATGTAAGAGAGAGAACTCAGTAACACAGTGGACTTGTGACTCCGTGCTTTTTTCTTTTCTTTTCTTCTTTTTTTTTTTCCCCCTAAGAAGTGTGGGCACTGACTGAAATGCTGAAATATGCAGACACTTACTCACACATAAGCACACAGTCAATGCTCCTTGGAAGCAAAAAAACCTTCAGAAGCTCAGAGCCCGTGTTAATACCTACAAGAATTAATAATCTCAATACATTTGCTGCACAGAAAATTGGACAATGGAGAATTGCTATATATCCTTCCATCAAGAAGGAATTCCTTGTAGATTCAGTTGAATCTACATCAGACTTTGAACTAAGTCTTGCAAATATTTACCTATTCAGCCATCCCTCTCTGGGTAGAAGAAACAATCTCAAACTAGTGTAGCCTCTCTGTGGATGGCCCACTACTGTGAATGAATTATTTACCGTTAAGACCAAAGTCCCAAACGAAAAGAGATACATAATTGTTTTTTTCTGAGCAAGAAGTTAATCCTCCAAATTCTCTTTCAGTACCTTAAAGAAAACCCAAAAAAACATGCTTCTAGAAAAGATCCAGAAAGAATAACAGAGAACTAAGGATTATACTAGACAAAATTTATATATCTGATTAAGGTCATTGAACATACTGAATGAATGTATATATATACAAATTTTGCTTTAGCTTTGCAGCATATGTAACCTGACTTTTATATAAATGTCATCTAAATTCAACAGCTGCATCATGTTACTTTCACAATTTTTTCGAAGAACAAGAGTATTGAAAATCATATTTCAAAAGTCAACCAAAAGAAAACTTTAAATGTTATCTGTTTAAATGTTAGTCCATGTGACAATATTTCTAAATAAATTTGAAGATATGGGGAACGCTGTATCCCTGTCAGGACTTGGGATGTATTCTGCCTAATTTTCCTGCTGTAGTAGACACTTGCCATACAAAGCTTAATTCCCACAGATTTTTGAAGCCAAAGCGAACCTCCTCAGAAACATGAGTATTATGACAATGGCTCAGTTATTGGCAATGATTTTCTCACCCAGGATTACTTCATGAAGAACTCTGATCCTGTACACAGAAGACAAGGGCACAAATCTGCCATTAATGTTTTCACATGAAACTAGGGCAATAATAATATGAATGTAATTCAGGTGGATCTAAAATCACTGTTAAAAAGTAGTACAACTGTCATGGTTTTGTGTGGGGGGGTTTTGTCTGGTAGCAGAGAGGGCCACAGTAATGGCTCCTGTAAGTAGCTGCTAAAGGTTTCCCTGGACTCCAGCTCTGCTGGCAGCAAGGGAGTAGCTGCAGCTGCAGCCCCTGTAAGTAACCGCTAAATGTTCCTCTAGCTCCAAGCCTGCTGTGGCGGCAAGGGAGGGGCTACAGTGGTGGCTCCTATAAGTGACTGCTAAGAGTTCACCCCCTCCCCCTCCCTCCTGCTCCAAGAGTTTAGTAATCGGGAGGGGGAGTGGGGGGAAGGAGTACCACCAATCTAGCTCCTGTAAGAAACTGCTGGAAGTTTCCCCAGCTTCAGGCTGGACCCACCCCAGGCCAGGGCTGAGCCAGTCGGCACCTCTGCGAATAACATATTCAAGAGTGGGCACGGAACAATGGCGTTGGCGCGGTCTTGGGCAGGGCACGGCTCGGGCGGGCTGGTTCGGTCGTCCAGCTGCCTGCACAGCTTCTGCAAAACGACTTGCCACAGCCCAAGCCTCTGCCATGGCTCGCCCGAGAGTCCGTTTTCCTGGGAGCCAATGAAGACCTGCAGCAGAGAGAGGAGGAAGATTTTGAGGGAGACAGCCATGCAGACACTCAGTCAGACATAGGAAAGGGAACACTCTCAGCATTTCCCCTGCAGCGTGGTGAAGATTCATGGTCACGCACGGTTTGTCCCTTGGTGCAGCCCATGAGAACATGCAGCCATGGAGGACCCCACGTTGGAACTAGAAGCCCACGCCGCAGCCGGGAAGTTGTCAGGGGACTGTAGCCCCATTTGGAAAAGGACTCACACTGGAGTAGTTCTTGAGAAGGACTCTCCCGTGAAAAGGGACCCTGCGTTGCAGCCGGGAAAGACTGTGAGGAGCCCTCTGCTGAGGAGGAAAGAGCGGCGGACTGACTGCACCCCCCATTCCCTGCCCCCTGGGCCGCTGGGGTGGGGAGAAGGTACAGAACAAAGCCTTTGGGCTTTGGGAAGAAGGGAGGGGTGGGGGAAGAAGTGGCTTTTTAAGATGTGGTTTCTCTCTCTCAGTATCTTCTTGTTGTAAATAGTTAATAAAATTCAATTGTTTTTCTTCTTTACAAGTCATGTCGGTTTCTTGCCCGTGACCCTAAGTGCTGAGTGAAACCCTCCGTGTCCCTGCCTCAACCCACCAGGTGTTTAGCAAAAACCGTCCATGTGGATTTATAAACCACGACAACAACCACAAGCAATGACCCAAGTATAACTCTCTAATCAGTACCAAACAGCCAAAACCAAACCTGCCTTCCCTTATTTTCCAAATCAGCCTGCAAAATTGTCAGGTAAAAATGTAAATTTTATGTGATACCATGTAAAAAGTGTCCAGTTGACATTCCTGTTTTTTTCACAGTCAATTCCACTTTAATGGAAAACTGCTGAATAAAGTATGCAAGCTGCTGTTCATTCTCCCATGTTTATGAACAAAAATGAAATTAAAGTCTTTCCCCCCATCCCTAACAAAGTCAAATGGAAAATTTAAATGTCTCTTGTTTTGAAGTTTATGCCAACTAGATTGGTTCAATTTGGAATAGATACCACTATGAAAGACAGCATATTCTGTTACTTTTAAAATAATAATTGTGTCTTAAGTGCTTTGCTCCTGGTTGATGGGAACACTGAGGCACAGAGGGTCTTTAACCAAATTAAACGGCTGTTGGATTATCCCTGAAATGGCATGAGATAACACATCACTCATATAAACATCTACAAATATAATAAAGCTGAATTTGTAATTCCGGTGGATGACTTTTAAACAGCTCGTAATATATAATGTAGGATGAAACTCCATCAGAAGTAAACTCCAGAAAGTCCATCCAACTTCACCAGAAGTGTATTTTTCCAGATATTTAAAGATTAAATATGAGAAATGGTCACAGAGCATTAGCATAAGTGAGGGAAAAATTGATGAGTATAATTACAAGACTACAATCTTCGATTGACAGCACAGAGTTTTATTCTGTGCTTATCGTTCCACTTTTTTTTTTTCAAAATTAAAATAAACACCAAGTTATAAAGGGAATCACCTTGGACAACATGCAAATTATTGAAGTGCTTTACAGACTGTACAATGGCTTAAGCACATAAACACATACGTACAACTCCCATTATAAGGCAGATTGAGGTCAGTACACGGCCCTGAGAAATAACCTAAAATAAATCCTGACAGAGAGAATATATGAAGGGTGACTGTAAGAAGCAACACATACTTACAAGTAAACAGAATAGGCCTTGTCTTACAATGTTGGTAAGGAATGTGAAGCTTATTTTGGTGCCAACTCCAGCTTACAAATCAGTTGATTTTTAGCGTGCCTGACTCACTTTTCAAACTCTCTACTTCTCTAGTTTTGCCTTCTTTCTCTGCATAGCATCTTGTTGTTTTCTTCCAGGCAAACTTAACAGAATACATCATGACTTTTCCTTCTCCCTCCTTTTGGGGAACACATAGTGTTCTGACATGTGTTTCCTTCCCTTCTTCCTCAGCATTTACTCTGGATAAATTTTATCTGTGATCACCCATTCAGTTATTAATAATAGGTCAACAAGTCTGCTATTTTGATTCAGAACACATCCTTCCTTCCACACTAAAATTCCCCTTTCAGAATTTGAAATTGCATACCAAATTACTGGCATTAAGTCATTAAATATTTAAACATACATAAAAATAATAATTAAAAAATCATCACTCTATAAAATCAAGCAAAAATTATCTGATATCTTGGCTGTTTCCCACTCTTTCCCATTTTTTCATGCATTTTATCAGTGTGTAAAAAATTATAGAAAAGGAGAAGGACAGAGAAAATGTAAAGACACTTACTTCTATTTTTTTGAAATAACAACCCCCAAATTTCAGAATATGTACTTGGTTCTAACTAAAAGTAATTAAGTTAAAAAGCTGAGGTTTTTCTTCTTTTTATAAAAAAAAAAATTGTCAAGGACAAAACAGAAACAAGTCTACTAACTGACCTTACCCATCAACTCCTCTCTTCACATAAACTGTATTTGATCTTCCTTCTGGCAAGACTAGGTGCTAACTGATGCTTGAGTATGAAAATATTAGATATCTCTTTTGTGATTAAAAGAACTGCGCCTTTGAATTCCTCATTTTTCTGTATAGGGCTTCTGTAAAAGTAAGTGGGAAAACTACCTCTTCTACACTATAGATGACTGCTTCTGGTCTGACCAGTGCCAGCCTAACTTGTTTGAGAGAAGTAAACAAAATTCCCAACTTTAGCTATCAGGGATCACTTTATAGTAGGTATCACTAATGGCAATCACCTAACCTAGCCCACTCCCAAAAATAAAGTTGTGGAAATAGCAAATATAAATTGGTAGCAATTATCTCACTCTTTTAGGTGCTAGTATTCAACTGGAGCATTATGGGGTGGTTTGGTTCTTGGGGAAGATACCAAGCCAAGTGACCAGAGTCAGGATGAATACCAGAAAGTTCAAATGAAAATATAATGAAATGTAGGCGAGAGGGTATCTGTAAAATGGTTTTAAAAGGACAGATTGTTTTCTCTAGCAAATAGAAGTTTAACTGGGGACAAAGTAATGTTGCTCCAATAAGCAAAAGGTTTTTTGCTACAATGACAAGAGTGATTTTTCTCTGTGTGCACTAAAAGTGGGGCATAAATAATCATGTTAAATTGCAGCTAAGGCAGTTCAGGGCAGTATTAGGAAAACCCTTTATAAGAATAGTTAAGCAACAAACCTGGCTATAGAGGAGTTGTGTAGTGATGTGTTTTCAGTGACAATTCAGACAAATATACGTGAGGGTTTATGGTCTTAAAGAATGAAGATGGAATAAATGCCATTTGGAAAATATTTCAATTTTTTGAGTCTATGACAATGAATCCATACATACAGTTTCACTACTGTGAATTCTACTTTATTTTCTATTGGTGCATCCTTTAATTTAGGCGACTAGAGTATATATTGACTTCTACAGTGAAATTGCATTTACACATGGCACTTTCTTCATCTCCCTGTTGGAGTTACTTTAAGCCATGGGTTTCACTAACTTGCCTTCTGTTTGATAAAAAATATAAGATACATGTGGTTTGTTTTCTAGAAGTGTTTCATTGCTCCTTACACCGAAAACAAATGACTTTTTCTTCTTATGTTGATTTGCTCTCTTTCTAGTTAGTCCAAACAGTTCTCTAATATCCACAAAGTACAAATAAGTACCTCAAGAAGGAATCCCAGTTTTGCTCTTTCCACCTATCTAATAGAATATTTGGATTTTTTATATACAATAGAAGTAACATTAAAATTTGCTCAAGCCTGAGATTGTTAACAATAATCTTTCATTTGTCTATACTATTACAATGAAGTTTTAAAACTCCAGTAGGGAAAACAAGATAACTAGTTGCAGATGTCCTTCATCAAGAAATACAATGAATTGGTAATTACTGACATAGACTTTGTCTTGAGGAAAAATATACAATGTACTTACGGATGCCAAGAACACCAAGCTAAGGAATGTCATCTTCTGTATCAGAAATTGCACAATGAACAAAGATCAGACTAGTTTCTGTGCCTCACATATTAAAGGGATAATAAAATATCTTAAAATGATGTCAGCATTCAGACACTGTCAATTTCATCTATATGCTGTCACCCACTACTGAAGTATTGTAAGCTTTTTATTTTCTTTTTAAGAATAGCAGTTTTTCAACTCAGAAAATGTAGTGAGTAGACTTATCTTTTTCTCTCTAAAGAGGGAAGTTGATGAAGCCTGGTAGCTAATAGTGATAATAATAAAAATATTTGTTATCCTAAAGGATTTTATTTCTTTTGAGTCAGCAAAAATAACAGAAAGAGTCTTGTTAATTTCATAAAAAAACAGTACATGAAATCAGAAATTTTCATGAAAGGATGATTTCACTCATGTTCAGTAATGTGCTGCATTCATGAAAGGAGAAAAAGATTTATAAATTACATCTTCTATACATAGCATACTCAGGTACGAGAAGCAGTTCAACACCTAAGAAAAAATACTGCTTCTCAAGAGCTCTGCAGGACTCTACTGACTGCATTCAAGAAATAAGAAGTTCTGCTCAGAGCCCAGACAATTCATGCTTCACTGTCCACATTTTGTTATTTAGTCCTTCAGGCATGGGTAGTGCCTGTGCAATGCTGGAGAACAGCATGACTACCAGCAGGACAGTACCCCAAAACAGGAACCTAGTCCATGACTTTTATACGAGTGCTGTGGTATATGTGCTGATGAGGAATGTATGTACATTCCTGCTTTTTGCTGCGTCTGGCCAGAACTACTCACATATGCACATGATCTTTTCACATAAACTTTACACAATATGTAAACTAGAAGTTATGTTAATTTTGTTCTGTAACTTAGATGACTCCAACTAATACTATCCATGTTTCTCCATAAAAAGGAAGATTCAGAAATGGGCAAACCCAGATATTATCTTCTTTTTTAAGTTATATTTAAGATATTTACTACAAGCGTGTGTAACAGAAAGGTTTGCTACCTAATCTTCACACGTACACCTCAGAAGCAGTTGGGTCTTGTTTGAAGTGTGACTGCTGATTTGAAAACTAAATCAGCAGATCTACTAATCCAGGTCTAGAACTTTAAACGAAAGTTACACTTCAAACAAGCCCAGTTGCCTTTTTCTGTTTGAAGTTCATTACCCCACTGCATTACTACCAATTCAATGCTACATCTGTCTCCTGTTACTACACTGTATCTCCAGATAACTAAATAAAGACAGATGATAAGGTTCAGGACAGAGTATACATGACAACTTTGAGCTCTTCTATTCAGGAAAGCTCAGTTTAGGATTACAACTACCACCAAAAGATCTGAAAGAGTCATATCAAGGGGACAGGAAATAAAAATTACCTTTCTAAGGTAGTGTTCTAGTGAAATACATGCTCAGTCACAAATAGACATACAGACTATTAAATACTTTCACCAGATACGTTCAAATCTCATAACCCCCTAGACTCAGACTATAGAGGTCTTTTCCAACTTTAATGATTCTATGATTCTATAATATATCCCATCTTTATCACTCTGAATTTGCAGTGGGTAATGTCAAGAGAAATAGAAAACATTATTTTAATAATAATTTTATTATGCCTCCCCTGGGAGACAGCATACATACAGACTCATATTCTTCCTACCTACCTATAGATAATTCTGTCAGATTCACTGTGCAGAAATACTTCACAAGTTTCTTGTTTGCATTTTACTGTATAATATTCTGTTACAATTTGTATTTCTCCAAGATCTGCTAAGCACTGAGGTTCAGAAATTAAAAAAAAACTAAACAAAACAAAGAAACAAACAAAAAAACCCAAACGATAAAAAGTGTGTAAAGAAGTGTATTTAAAATATTGATATTTTTCCTTGGCTATATTTTTTATAGTGCATATATAGACAGGCTGGAGATTTGGGTGGGGAAAAATTTAATGCAATTTAACAAGAGCAAGTGTAGAGTCTTGCATCTGGGCAAGAACAACACCAGGTTCCAGTATAAGCTGGATACGGACCTGTTGGAGAGTAGTGTAGGGGAGAGGGACCTGGGGGTCCTGGGGGACGGACGGCAGGATGACCATGAGCCAGCACTGTGCCCTCGTGGCCAAGAAGGCCAATGGCATCCTGGGGTGTATCAGAAGGGGGGTGGTCAGTAGGTCAAGAGAGGTTCTCCTCCCCCTCTACTCTGCCCTGGTGAGACCGCATCTGGAATATTGTGTCCAGTTCTGGGCCCCTCAGTTCAAGAGGGACAGGGAACTGCTGGAGAGAGTCCAGTGCAGAGCCACAAAGATGATGAAGGGAATGGAGCATCTCCCTTATGAGGAAAGGCTGAGGGAGCTTGGTCTCTTTAGCTTGGAAAAGAGGAGACTGAGGGGTGACCTTATTAACATTTATAAATATGTAAAGGGTGAGTGTCAGGAGGATGGAGCCAGGCTCTTCTCTGTGACATCCAGTGATAGGACAAGGGGCAATGGGTGCAAGCTGGAACACAGGATGTTCCACTTGAATATGAGAAAAAACTTCTTTACAGTGAGGGTGACAGAGCACTGGAACAGGCTGCCCAGAGAGGTTGTGGAGTCTCCTTCTCTGGAGACATTCAAAGCCCGCCTGGATGCGTTCCTGTGCGATCTGATCTAGGTGTTCCTGCTCCGGCAGGGGGATTGGACTAGATGATCTTTTGAGGTCCTTTCCAATCTCTAACAATCTGTGATTCTGTGATTCTGTATTTCCAGAAACAAGACCCTTATAAAAATGGCAACACAAACATCCAAACAAAGGCAAACACCAGAAATCCAACGGAAGTGGAACACTTGTTTCAGAGCATGCTCATAATTGCCAGCTGGGGTGAAATGCATGAGTACATATAAATCTTAGCAAAGTTGTTTGTATAAATAGATATTAACATGCAACACTGCTAAATCAGATAACATTCTATCCTTCCTAAATTGGATGCTAATACTTCTCATGACAACCACAGGACATCAACCACAATATACAACCAGACATGTACTGAAGTTTAGGGTCTTATAGCAGTTCAGAGTGCTTCAAAACCTTAGGGCTATATTCTCCTCCTTTTGCCCTGGTAACCCTCTTCCTGAAGCCTGTAGATGCAAAGAAATCAAGCTGAAGCACAACACTGATAAAACTTTGAATGTATTAGCTTCTAAAAAGTCAGTCTCTAGACCCAGCTCATCAGTTCTTTGAAGTCAACTTAAATTTGAACAGCATATTAAACTAAGAGGAAAATTTTTACTATAGCTGGGCAGAAAGCCACAGTTGGAGCCCATGAGCTTAAGGGCAGCTCTCACCCAGTCACTCTTTCCTTCATCTCTAGCCAGGATGGCTTACTCTGGTACCTTTCCCAGGGTGGCAGCAGTGGATGAGATCACAATGCCACAACACGACTCTAAGTGCTAGCACTCACAAATGAGATTCAGGTTGTTAGTATTATCAAAGTATTCATGATGGTAGCCTTGTATTAAACTCTGTGCTTGCCCTGATAAACTGATAAGAAATGAATAGCAATGAACTTGCTCAAACAGCTTATTCTGTCAGGTTTCTGAATGTGGCTAATGCCTTCTTTGATGGGCAACTGGGCAAAAAGAAAAGATAAATTTGTAAATAATTATCTGGAAGTATCTCTTCAATAAAACAGAAAGCAAATTAAACAAAACAACTTCCCTTCACTCATCAACTACTTGGCGTATCTATGAAAAAAAATAGTCATCATGTGAGAAAGCTGCGGAAAAAAGTAATCATTGCAATAAAGAGGATACTAAAACTCAGTGAAAAGCAAAACTTAATAGACAACAGTCTTTCCAGAAGATATTTTCATGTACTAAAGTTGGTAAAACCAAACAGCTGCCTGACTGCATAAGTTACCAACAAAATTCTATAGTAGGCCATTTACGTACCTTAGTAAACAGGGGAAATTTCTTATAACTGTAGAGAAACACTTCAATCAAGAGAAATGGGATTTGGTACTTTTGATATGTAAAAAAGTGGATAATGAATTAAGGCTACAGCATCGCATCACATCACTCATAGGGAAAATAAAGTTCCAGGTCGTAGAAGCAAGATTTTTCTAAACAGGAAGAATACAAATCCCACAGAAAATGACACCTCACTAGTTCCCCATTCTCAAGGGAATGTATATGCTTTGCTACTTGTAAAAACCAGTGGGACTTACTTAGGTGTAATCATACTATACTGCATTTTGTAAACTTTGATTTAGAGATACACAATCCTCTCAGTTTGAAGCCCTGAAATCTCTGTCATCACAAAAAGTAACTCCCTGGAATATAATTAGTATATAGCCATCATCCATTAGTTTACAAACAATCGTGAATATATCTGTTTCAGGCAGACATCTTGTTTAGCACTTTTGAGTTTGTGTTGTTTAACAAAGGCTGTGCCAAGGAGAAGGTAAAAAAAAGTAAGAAAAAAATAAATAAAGCAGAAGATAAAAGATAACTCCAGAGTGTCCCAGGTGTGGCCATGCAGCCTGAAACTCAATCCACCTTCAGCTCTCTTACAGGTACCGCAGCTATCTCACAGTTTGTCTGTAAACCATCTGCAGGTGAGCTGGCAGGCAAAACCCCTGCCAGGGCACAAAGCCACCTAACAGTTTCTAAGAGTAATACCTCAGTATACCTGGGCAGATCACCCTGTCTGTGTCTTGACCTGCCTGTTGAACTGAAAATCTGATTTCGTCAGCCGAAAGGCTAGTTGCCTGCCCCATATTTAATATATAATTATCACATATGAATTTACTAAAAGTCTTGATGATATCTACATAGGTAGACATTATTTTAGCACTACTGGGACACAAGAAAATCAGTTCATATTATGGAACTGAAAGTGGCTCCTCAAGGCACCGCTCTTCCTTCTCATCTTTTTTTGAATAAATTTGTTTTCAATACTCTGGAAAGCTGTTATCTAACATTTCCATTTTCAGTCTCTATTATTCAAAATTTTGCTACGAACTTTATGCATAAGCCACTGAACTATAGTATAAGTGAATACAATATTTTTATTTAAAGTGAAATATGTATATACTTCATTCACTAAGGAGGCAATGCATTCTGATGTAAAACAGTAAATGGACATCTAAGAAACGTACAGTTCCTTCTTTAAATTTTGGAGTTATTTTTCAACTGTATTCAGTGGCCAAAAATAACAAGACTAAATTAATTAAAATGCAGTGACAACATTTCAGTGTTCATTACCCCTTTTTAGGCCTTTTTGGAAACAAGAAACAAAATCCAGACCAAAACCCCAAGCATTGCAATCATATCAAAAGACTTTCTCAACAGGAAAAAAATTAAATGAGAACTGAACAAGGCCGCTTTGAAAAACAAAGGGGATGATAAAAGCTATCCTTTTTTGCACTTATTATACATAGACACACAAGCCCATATCTGCTGAAATAGAAATACTTGAAAATATCCTTCCTCTCTGATCGTGATCAGCTTTGCGTAAAGTTGTATCTTCTGTTTTGCGTCAGTAAGCCTATTCAACTTGACTTGCTCTTTTTTTACAAATTACATCAAGATTTAAATAATTTTATTTGTCTGTTTTAGGTAGCTTATGTACAACTGTATGAACATACATGCATGCAATCTTTACCAGATCTTCAGACATCAGTTTGCCTAAGAACTTAACACTTATCTTAATTTTTAAATATCAATGCAAAGTTTTATTTCTTTTAAACTCTTCTCTAAAGGCCTTCTCTGTAATAACTGGATAGTATTTCATAGATATCTGTATAAAATATTTAAAAACAAACCTTTGTATTGGTATCAGAGAATTAATTATGTAATAAAAAGAATTATTCATATGACTGTCTTCTTCATCTTTCCTATGTGCAGTATCATATTTCTGTCGATTGATGAAATCTCCGTATTAGGACTTCTGTATTCCAGAAGACTTTACCAAAGAGGTGAATTTGACAAACTTCAGCTTTATGATCTGAATGTGGTCATTTGGACTTATTAAGGAAAGAGGGAGATGCACGTGCAAACTGCTTAACATGTTATTTTTGTTCTTCCAAGAATATTTGCTTTAGTTAGCAATATTACTGATTCTGTGTGATTGAACAATGAACCCCCACAATGAAATAAGGCTCAGAGAAGACAAGACGAGGATGATGTACTCATGAAACTCAGAAAAGAATGTTGTAAGTGGCCACAGCTACCATAAAGGAAGCCAAACTTTTCTCAACATCAAGGAGACCAGAGGGTGACTTTCATTGTAGATAAATGGCTGTATCAGTTGTGTGGGTCAACTGGTTATGTAAATAGCCTTCTCTAAAATAATCAATAGAAAGCATTATCTTCCTGAGCCAGACAGACCAGCGCGGGGGAGCTGTATATGTGGCTCAGTCCAACAAAGAGTATAATGGATGCAAACAGAGATGGAGCAAACAGCAAAATTGACTCTGAAGAGAGCAACAGGTTTGAGCTGGCTTCAGTCTATTCCTTCACAGCAACTAAGAATGCCTAGTGCCAGACACAACAGCGCATCGAGAATGTTAATGGGAATGATGTTCATTACGTGATTTCATTGTATAGTGCTATTGCTATTTTGTGCTAGCATTGAGATTTCAGAATATTGGTGTATCACTTTTCTAAACAAAAATCCCAGGTAATGTCAAATATCTTCAAACAAGTAAATGCGGTATCAAACATTAAACCTTCCTTATATGTAATATCTAAAAGAACCTGGTTAGAGAGTATTAGGCTCTGATATTGTGAAAACTCAGCAGCAGAAATTCAATAGCTCTCAGATTTCTTTAGAAATTGATGAAATTATATAGGCATGTATAGAGAATGTTAGTTTACATTGGGGCTCTAGTAAAAGGACAGACTATGGGAGCACATTGTGGATACAGTGAGTTTCAAAGCATCTGAATAAAACTACTGCTCGTAAGGACTGCAAAATGCTTCCAGAAGTCTCAACTAGATTGGCAAACCTCTTAAGAATAACAACATATGAATGATTCAGACTCAAAAGCTTTTTCCATTAATTGAATTTCTGTTGAGTTGAAATAGGTTTCTATGGTAGCAGTAATGTCATAAATGATTCTTCACAGCATAAAAGTACCAGGCGGCAACGCCTCTAGCATTTACTGCACTGTTTTTGATCAAGAAAAAAAATCATGCTGGGACCCAGATGAGAGATGTACATCATCAGCCCAGCCATACCCTCCATTGGATCTGTTAATGTGTCAAGGCTAACCACATCAGAAAGTTAGCCTCTCACAGTAAACCTTCCTAAATTAGATCCAAGAATGCCTTAATATTTTGGGGGCTTTTCATTCTGAAAAGCAATCTGCATCTTGACACCTAAATCCAATGTATGGATTCCTCCTCAAAGATGGAGATAATGATTTATATAGTTAAGATTCTTCTATCTTGACTGAGGAGTCTGACTTCAGATGTCTCAAAAGTCAGTCAGGCTTCGAAGTCTAAACCAGTAAACTTCTTTTGAGGAGACAAGAACTCAACTATCAAAACTTGACAAAGCAAGCTGGTGCTTTTAAGTCATGTGAAAATATTAAGAAAATCAAGTATACCATCCCATGTATACGTACCTTTGGAAATTTTTGCAATTGGCAGTACAACAATTTGAAACACTTTTTCATTAAGATCAAATATATTGGACATTGTCTATGACTGATCCAAGTGAAAGTAATATAACTTTCCCCTCACTCCTTATGCTATAACACTCCATACACACAACAAATTTACTTCATATTAAATCATTTTTATAAATTTGCACTAGAAACCCTACCCCAAGGCCTAGTGCTTTATTATACTGTGTGGTATGAAAGCAGAGAAAGATATGTTTTCTCTCTGAAGGAACTGACACTCTTAAGTATAAAAAAATAGGCAGTAAATTGCGAGGGACAAGTCAGAGACAATGTGACAACATGGCAGATAATTGGCTGCAGCTACATACCAAATAATCAATTTTCCTGATAAATTAACAGAAATTAGAAAATATAGATATCACAGCCACCTGGGCTGACAAACAAACAGTATGCCAGGAGAGAGCTGAATTATACACTTTCATACAGGAGAATCTAGAGTTTGATAGGTCTGTATTGTGTGAGCTTTTCTTCAGTGCTTTGATTGCTACCTCTTCATGGGCCAGTAACATGGGCCATGCTACCTTTTGACATCTCATTTTGATTTTCTTTCTCATCTTTATGTTGAAATAACACTGTGAGTGTAAACACAGGAAATACACTCCTCTTTTACCTGATTCCTGAATAAAGTCTTTTCAGCAAAGAGAACCAGCCCTGAAAAGTGCGTTAAAATGTAAGCAAGAAAGCAACTGAACAACATAATGGCAGAAATATGAACAATAATTGAAACGGATGGGAACTAAAAGTAAATAATGTAAACAGTAGCTAACAAAGTTATAAGTGAAAAAAACCCCAAATGAATCCCTGGATAAGAAATTCAACAAGACAGAAGTAACTTCCAGATTTCAGTAATCTTCTACAATGGAATGATACAACAACTAATTTAAAATATGTGAATAGTATATAAAAATAGCAGTGTATAATATAAAACCAAATACATTATTGCAAGGTATATGGGCTTTCTGACAGGCAGGAGAATTAACAACGCCTGTTCATGTTTATGAAGACCTAGACAACAACAGTACATTCTCCTACTGCCCACCAAAAGCTGCAAGTGTAAATTTCACACACTTCGAGGTAAAGGCAAAACTATGCACTCTGGCCAAGCCTGTGCTAATTACATTTCTTCAGCCCTCAAAATGGGGCAACTACTGGCAAATTGCTCAGTGCCTTGCTATCCCTGGCTCATGACAACTCCCAAACCAAACCCGGGAAATTGGGTGAGAGCTAGCTGTCCTGGGGATAAACTGTGCTGAGACCATTCTAACAGCTTAGAGCTACAGGCAATCACCTCCAGCCACAGGGTGTTTCCACAGCATAGCAGTAGCTTAGACTCAGTGCTGTTCTTCACTACTGCAGTGCTGCAGGAGGAAGCACAAAGACTAGAAATCCTTGCATCCAAGGACAGAAAAGTATAGGATAGAACAAGACAAAATAAATGTCCTTTGCTTCCCTTCCCTTTGGGTGCCTTCTGGGATAAGCAGCAGTGTACGCTTACGCCAGCTACAGAGGTGTATGCCTCCGCAGCCTGCAATTCCCAAAGCGCATCATGAGCTGTCCACATGGCTGAAAGAATAAAAAAATAATCTGCCAATGGCTGTTGCAGCATCTGTTTGAGATTTAGGACTAAAAATGTTCTGCAGTGGCTTCCCATCCCTGACTCCCTGACTGTGCTAGGAATTCCTGAGGGTGTTTGCCATAGCATTGCCGCTTCCGTCACTCTCCTTCCCAGTCTTGATCTTGGGCAAATGCTTTTGTTCAGGACAAATAAAATCCATTTACATGATCAGCACAACCTCATCTCCTCTTCTCCATGCTGGAGTGTGAATGATATCAGGGCCTGTGACAGAGATACTGTCCAAAGACCTCAGCCTCAGGTGCAGCTCTAGAGTGAAGAATACAAGCACACAGTTTGCTAGGGGTCACATCTTTGGAAAAATGTATTTTTTATGGAAGACCATGCAAGCCCTTTTTGTTTCTTAGACACACTAATAAATGAATAACCACACACACAAAAAAAAGTTATAATTTGCATCATGTGAGAACAGGGTATTTTAAAGGGAGACCAAGAAGTAGAGAGGATGACATGCTGTCTGGGATACCTTTAGAGGATTTTGGCCTAGCTAAAATATCTACATACAGGTCACATTTATAGTTCCTGACAGGGAATGATAACACAAAATAGTGCCTGAAAATCTGTCTCTTTACCTTGTAAGGCATATTTTCTTTCCTGAAGTAACTAAACCTATTGCATGCTAAAACTGCCCCCAGGTGTATGCAACCTGGACAGCTGGTTCTGGAGTTGGAGGTCAAATGACATCTTCAAACTGTACCATTGTAACCTCTCAGACTTGTCCTCAAAGGGATGTAAGAACAGGAAAATTAACAGGGATGTTATGCTGTTTGTGGGCAGGAGGTCATAAGACCAGTGTCCAATGGAAGAAAAATGTAAAAAAGTATCTAGGAAGTACACATTCTTTTTTCCTCCAGTAGCTCCCAGGAAGACATGTTCCTATGTGTGTGCAGTATGCTTGTTCCTGTGTAATTCACAGGATTGAAACTCACTGTCATTTCCAGGCTTTTCCTGCCTCCTGGATTTAAAAAAAAAATATAGACATACCATGGACTAATTGTGACTGAAAAATGAAATTTGATACAGGCTACGCCATATAGATTACATTATACATCTCAATTTAGAAACACTAAACAGATTTATGACCTTTTAGTCCTATTTTTTCCCTTCATCTGTTTTTACCAACTTCATTTGGATTTAGGTTCTGAGTTAAAACAGGTGTAAATGTGTGAGAAAATAAAAATGAGGAAAGACTACCAGTGTGACTACATAGCCTTGTGTCAGACTTTCCAGCTACAGTTTTATTTTTATTAATTTATTACAAACTATATTGTTTTAAATAGCAAGGCAGGTAATTCATATATTGATTAACTGGATCTAATAGTAAACAATATATCTTGAAAAACTTCATCTTTTCAAAGATGTTGCTTAAACATACAGTTATCAATCAAAATTGATTCCTTTTCAAGATAAATATTGATGCTTACCATATATTTTAAAATCAATTGAGTTGAACAAGTGGTTAGTTCTGTATCTATTTTCATCAGCTTTGAGAGAATATCAAAGACACTGTTTATGGAACAAATAAAAATGCATTATGAAATTTGAGGATGTTATTTGAAAAATAGATAATTTCAATGTAACAGTTCCTAATAAAGCTTCAGTAATAATACTTGTCTGAAAAAAAATCCTTCTGAAACTAAATGGAACTATAAAACTCCTTTTGCATGACTGCAAGAAGAAACAGATTTCCAGTGTAAGCTTGAGCTAATAATATTTCAGTAATTTTCTGATTATTTTGCTTTAGCAAAATAGATCAAAAAGACAAAGTGCCAAATTTTCATCTGATGAAAATGATCAAAATATATTGAAGTCAATAGTAAAGTACTTATTTAGTTCACCAGAAAAAATAGACCATTTTAAGAGGTACTTCTATTACTTTTGAAATCCAGTAAGGTTTTTTCACAATATACACAAGCTATTTTTATTTCTCTGATAATTTTGCAAAGTGGAAATAGTTCTGCTTCTATTCTTATAATCTTGTAACCAACTACATTCTTGTTCTCCTTCCCCCTTTCTCTGATAGGGATTGTGCTTATCAAGGGGAAGGACAGAATGAGCTCATGAAATTAAGATATTAAGGATGTAGAGGAAAGTAGCCTCCCAGCACATGTTCCACGTCTAAACCTAAGTGGCCATCCATGCTTCAAAGTATCTTCAACCGATTCTTCTTCAGTTCTCTCAAAATTAATCTATCTATTCCTCAAATGCAGTACTAGTTAATTCCATAAGTTATGACAAAATTTAAAAATTGTTAGTAGTTTTTGATCCTCACCTGGAGGATGTGATTGTAGAGAAGACAGGAGAACTAATTTTTAGTTTTTATTTTATAAAAATAAAATCAGGTTAATTCTTCAAAGATATTTTTAAAATTGATATTTTAAAAATGGAGAAACTATTCACTTTATGTAAAACTTATTACAATTCCTCACTATCCAGTTTTCAGAATTATGTTAATACTACTCTCAGAACAGAAATTTAGACAGCCAGGCTAATTGTGAGAAGTTTTAAAAACTAAGATCTGAAAAGGATCCTTTTCCATTTGTATAAATTTTGGATTAAGTCTAATTGCAAGAATAATAACACTAAGAAGTAACATAATATGCAGCAAAATCAAGAAGTCATGGTAGTAAAATTTGTTCATTATTTGCCTGGGGAATAATCTATCCATATAGGAAAAGTATATGTTTAAGTTTAATACGTTTAGCAGATCACAGGATGTCTTTCTAGAAGTACCTTCATAAGGCTTCTTTGTGCTCACTTGTCCCTAAATATGTTTTGTTTTTGTTCTTTCTGTTTAATTTTTAAATATTTATCTTATTTCAAATAATCTGTCTCTTCACATGTCTCCTTACCTTATATTTATGCCTTACTGTATAATTATGTCTTTTGCTATGTAAAATACAAGATAGGGAATAATGCACTAAGAAGGGAGTTGATGCTATTAATTTGATATTGTTGGGTATCAAAGATATGTTATGCAAAGGACAGTCATACCTAGATCAAAAATAAATATTTTACATACACACAAAAACTAGATATAACAAAGATCAGACAACAAACAACTGGCAGATGATAAGATCTTCTAAAGTGTTTTTTGTGTGTGTGCTTGCTTTATTTACCTAGATTAAAATGCATCAACGATTTCATCAGAAAGAGAAAAGACTTGCAAAAATTCATTGTATCACTACACAGGTGACCTCTAATAGGCTTACTACATAGGAATGAAAAAGTAATGGTGCAATTCAAATGTCAGGTGAAATTCAAACTCTACAGAAGGATCACAATCCCATTTCCATCTTTTTGCAAACATAAACTAATTCACACTGCAGCAGCATTAGAATGCAAATGTAACATTAGAGGAAGAGTGTCTCTTAACTAATGTATTTTAGTGGTCTGCCATTATGGCTTCTCAGATAAAGAAAACAAGTATGTTATATTTCAGATATACAGTTCAGAGTTCTCATAGTATAGATTTTTTTTTTCCTGGGATTTCCTTTGGGAAACTGAAATCAAGTTTAATCCTTGCCTTAGTATTATATTCAATCATTACTGTATAAAGCATTTATGCATTTCCAAGCCAATGACTTCCTTGAGGCACTAAGAAAATTCAAAACATTATCTTTACTGTAAGCTTTTTTCTCTGATCCGTTAGCTGCAATATGGGTATGCTTTCCAATTATTTCTAACTCCAATGTGCTGTAACCATGAAGCAAGTGCTTAGGCAATACTGACCTCTAAAATAATTCCTTTTCATTCTTGGGACATGTTTGTTTCTTCTTAGCAGTCAACTATTAGCAATTTAATAAACCAGAACTATTGGTTGGGGAAACAATTACAATAAAATTTTAATCTCACCACTCAAAATGCAATATATTTGTATGTATATATAATCACAGTAAAATGGTTATATTAGAAGAGCGTAAGAGTGTTATTTAGGTGTCAATACCAGGGTTACCATTGCCTACAGAAGTGCCCCATGCACACAAGCCACTATTATACCATAATTCACAGTTCTTTCTATTGGAACTCGGGATAACTTCTAAGGGGGCACCTCTGTCGGGCTTCCACCCTTCTCTCAGTCTCTAGACCTGAGATATGTTTCCTATAAAACCTGACACATTTCCACAAGAAGTTTCCATTTCCATGATCTGCTTTTTCAGATAGGAGAGCTGTGTCATTGAAAACTTCCTTCTCCACTCTGCTTCTCATCTGTCTTAGTTCGTGTCTCTCCCCCACAGCCATCAGCTCCAGTTCCCACTGATGTCTCTGATCCTCCACCTGCCTCCAGACTTCATGCTTAATGATTCATCATTATTTTCCCTCTTCCAGTCCTTGGTTGCCCTTTTCAATCTAGTCTTAATTTCTTTCTAGTCTGGGATTTTTTCCCTTTGGAACAGAGAGCTTATTCCTCTGCCTCCCCTTGGTTCCATGAAAGGAGCCCCACCAGCATGAGAGAGAGAGAGGCTCCCAGGTTCATTATCAAAAGCTATACACCAAAAGTAAGAGAAACCAGGAGACCCCCAACAACAAAATCACATTTCAGCATCAATCAACATTAACTATCAGCAGTACTGAAGTCTGAGCTCTAATCTGATCATATAATCCATCAACTGTCTTTGTTTTAGAGTTCACAGTGATTTTAATTCTATAAGTAGCTCCAAGCACAGCAGCAAAGCTTGAGTGGGGTTTCCTGAACATCTGTGAGGGTTATGTTGTCCTCAAAACTCACATGTTATTCTCAAACTCCATGCTAGTGCTGCTGTTACATCTAGCAACTGCAATAGCAGCAGCTATGGACATTTTAAATGACAGAAGCTTTGCATTACGGGATTTAGATTGAAGGAACACTATTTTAACCCACCAAAGCAACTGATGCGTTTCATTATCTGTCACACATACAAGCCCTTCTACCATCTCCTGAGGAATTTTATGTGTTTACAAAGATTATAGCTACATTTTAAGAAACCAGTTCTAAATGGTTTTAGAAACTGACTCCATTTTAAATCAAATTTGCCTGGCAGCATATTCACCTCAGCTGCATCTATGTTGGGGAAAAGATACTCTTTCCAGTCACGGGGTTAGATGAGCCCCAGGTACATCCCCACATGAATCAGAGTGGCTTATATCTGCAGGTATTGTTGCTGGGGAGAGCAACAGCCTATCAAGCAGGGCAGATGGGAACAGCAACAGGCTCTGATCACAGCCATGAGCAACAAACAAGAATGACAGGGGGGACACAGCGACCCAGCAGTCAGGTTAAGCTCACTTTTGATGTAACTCTTGTGTTCATACATTTCACAACAGAAATACATAATTTGCCACTCTGAGAAGGTTTAGGACCAGAACAGCAGTGCTAAAGTGTCAAACATCAACATTAAAAGTAAGTAGCACGAACATGACTAATACTGATGCTCTGTGAAGTAATCTTGTGCTCTCATTTTGTGGCTATCCTTTTACAATTTCATTATCCAGCTTAGGCATATATTGTAATAAAAAATAAAGATTTCTGCATAGGTGTAAAAAAAATGTTTTTTAAACTTTGGCTAAACACATATTAAATTATGACTATTCATCCTCAATAGGTATATTTAACTTCAGCTTTAAAAGGCTTTAGAAGAGTCAATGAAAACCTTCATTCATCATTTGTAAAAAAAAATAGCATGTCCATAAGTTTATGTAAGCTTAAACTTTCATAATTATTAAGATTTTGAGTAATCCCATTTTAAGACTTTGAATGATTTGTTTAATATAAATCAAATAATTTCTACCTACTGAACAATGGTCCTAAAAGTTCTATTTTGTACACATTAGTACATTATAATATTATCCTGGAAGAACACCTGACTGCTTCATATTCTTCACCATCAACTATTTCAATATAATACGAAGAAGAAAATATGAGTTGCTGCTGTTGTAATTTAAAACTGCACTTGAAATACAGAATTTCAAGTTTTCAGTACTTAAGTTTAATTGAAGGGTTCCCTGAGATCTACACATAACAGTAAACTGAATCTGAGTGAATTTCTTTTTCACAGGTCCTGATCCTAATTATTCAGGATCTGGTCACTCATTTTTCTATATTAAACCCCTCCTCCCTCAGTTACCCAGAGCAGAACCTAACTTAATACAAGTTTCCAAATCTGTAGCGCAGAAAAAGTGCAGGACAGAAACATGTGAACCTATTTTCAGATGCACTGGGAATGACACAGTCTGCTATTTGGGGAGATTTCATCTTTTAGGAGATGAAAAGTATTGTAAATGTTGAATAATGTTCTTTTCACAATAACCAACTATTTAAACTGCCAGGAGTCAGTCAACATCTTCAGTAGCCACAAAAATCTACATCTCACCAAAGCAAGAAAGAGCAGTGTTACTGGTTGCAGAAAAGTAAATCTGTGATTTGTTGCACTGATCATTAATTCTTTTTTACTAAAATTAGAGCTGAAGATGTTTAGTCAGATATTTCCATTTAATTTAAATATCAGCATAAAAACACATGGTATTTAAAACAAAGAAACAAGATTATGACTAAGAAACTGCTAGATATTCCAAGTAATCTAAATCCTAGTCTCAGATGACAGTCAGCAAGCATTTCATCACAGACTTTCAGTGATCACAGCGAGTGGCAATTATCCATGCCTTGAATAGGTTAAAAATGACTTTACATTGTAATGTCAACAGAATCGCAGTACTTGACAGCCATGTGGCACAGACAGATAAATAAAAATTTTAAAGGATTTTCTAGATCCATTTAGGCTCATATTTTCCAAGAAGCACACTAGTCATCTTTCAAGGATAGTTTCTCCCAGTGTTTCATCAGTCAGGGAACAGATTTGACCTTTACTGGCTTTGTGTTTGGTGGGGTTTTTTTGTAAGGACCAGTAAGAATGCTGGGATGTTGAACTTCATTGTGATTCATTATGGTGTCAAAATGAACACAAATCCTTGAAACTGAATAAAACTGAGATTACACTATCAGAAGGGGATGTTGACTGAGTCTGCTAATGACTGCTGCAAAGAGTCAGGCTTTTTCCAGCCCTCTTTAATCAGGGTAAAAAGTGGTCAGCAATGTGTCAGCGGTAAGACTTGGACCAGAGTATCAGGGTATAGAAAAGGGATGGATGGTGTTCTTTCATTTTTGCAAAGGAATTTGCCAATTAACCTTTGCGAAATGAGTTCTCAGTAATTAACTGGTGGATTTTCTGTATCTCTGCTTTCCCAGATAAATATGAATTCCAGAAGAGTAGTAACTGGAAGCATCTAGGAGCATCCCTGTCACCTAGAAAAATCTTTCCTAGGTATTACATCTCTGCCATAGAATTATTTCCTCCCATTTATTTTCTGGTGATAGGACTGAGATTTTTCTCAGTACTAACACAGAGATAAAATGTTAACAAACCAATGAAAGTCTGCTGTTCTCCCCAATGCACATCTCTATATGCACAGATTTCCTTTAACAGTCAGGCAAAGCATAGTTCCTTCCAAATCTAGATCTTTCTTCTGGGGCTTGAAAGCCTCCATACTTAAGATGTGTCTCAGAAGCTGGGAGGGGAGGAGGGAGGGGGTTTGAACAAAAGAAGCTGAAGAGGGGAAAGGCCTCTGGTGATGAACTTTTCTTCATTTGCATTTGCAGATGGTGGCTCACAGAGAAGCCTGAAAGCTGGACATTTTCACCTCGGTTGCTAGATGGACATGGGCAGTGCTCCAGGGCACGACTACACACGTGTGCTGGGCGCAGGTGCCCAGGAGCTGGCAGCAGGGCACAGGGGTGTCTGTGGGGAGAGGCTGGGGCTGCCCTGTGCCGGACACAGCCGGCTCCAGCTGCCTCCAACCGACCCCCCGCAGGGCACGGCTGAGCCCCCAGCCAAGGGTGGAGCACCTCTGGGAAAACACATTTTAAAAAGGGTAAAATATGCCACATAGGCAAAGGAGGAGGGAAAGTGTGGACACTAAGGTCAGAGAAGGAGAGGGGGTGCTCTAGGCGGCAGAGCAGACATCCACCCCTCAGCCTGCGGAGGGCCTGCGCCACAGCAGGGGAAGGTGTGAGGAGGGAGGAGCAGCAGAGAGGAGCTGCTATGGACAGACCCCAACCCCCGTTCCCCAGCCCCCTGTGCTGCTCAGGTTGGGCGTGGTGGAGGAATTGGGAGTGAAGGAGTGAAGGGGAGCCTAGGAAAAAGTGTAGGTGTGTGAGAGAGGTGTTGGGGTTTTTTTTGTCTTTGTTTCTCACCATCCAAATCAGTTTTAACTGGCAATAAATTAAATTTATTTTCCCCAAGTCTGTTTTGTCCATGATGGTAACTGGTATGTGACCTCCTCATCTTTGTCTTGACCTGTGAGCTTTCTCATCCTATTTTTCTTCCCTTGTCCTGTTGAAGAGGGGGAGCGAGCGAGCAGCTGGGTGGGTGTCTGGCTGCTGGCCAGGGTTAACCCACGACGACAATTAAACCTCTCAGAAGACCACAGAGAGAGGAATGCCTACCCCGTGGGTGCTGCACTCCAGTGGATCTGCTCAGTAAAGCTTTCTAGTAACATCTAGTTTCTGTGAACCCAGGCAAGATTTGTTTTCATATAATACTCTTCATCATGAAAGTGATCTATTGATTTTAAAGTTGTTTCCTTTGTCATGCTGTGGTTGACTACAGAGCTATCAGTATGCTACTGTTCATTCCCACTGCATATAAAAAATCAAAATTAAAAGGGTGTGGAACAATTTAGGCATTATCTGAGCATTCTTCCTTGCAAATTGCTTGTCAACACTGTTACAACTCCTAAGTCTCAATTTCCACTTTGCAACTTTCAGTTTCTCAAATGAGTGGAATCAATGTATTGGGTCTGTGTCAGTCTAAATGGCATGGAGAAGTGTTAGAGTGCATGCAAAGCTATGCTGGGACACTGATGTTCTGCATGTAAGAGCATTACCATGAGTGTGCAGACACATACTTGAGGACCAGGACACCACACTGATGCTAAGACATACATTCGCCAGTGATACGTTTCCCCAGCTGCAGTGCATTGCTGCCATCTCTGCCTTACAATTTAACACACTTGGCACAGCTGGCCAGGTGGCAGAATTGCCAGCTAATTGCCTGTCACAAGGTCTGGAGCAGAGGCAGAAATGTTGAGCTGCACAGTGAGATTTGCTGGCCCTGTGGCAGGGAAATGGGAGATGAGGGCCAAAAGATTAGTGCCATGCTCAAAGTATAGGACTGCACAGTGATTGGCAGTTTAAGAACAAACTGAAATCGGTTTTCTGTTTGCAAGTTTATTTGTTAATGAATAACTTGTTAAGACTTTGAATTACGGAGTTTGGGTAAAAGCTTGAGAAAGGAAACTTTCCTACAACTTTTTTTACTTCCATGGACAAAAATAAGACATCTATGCTTAGGGACATGGTTTAGTGAGTTAGGTGGTGTTGGGTTGACGGCTGGACTTGAGGTCTTTTCCAACCTTAATGATTCTATGATTCTATGATAAGAGGGTCTGACACTTGAAAGTATCAGGTGATGGCATAAAATGGGTTTGTAGCTTCAAGAGGTAAGTCACTATTTGGTAAATCTTTGACTCCTGTGAAGGTTGAAAAACATCTGAAGGAGCTGAGCGCTCCGGGAGCTTCCACAGCAGCCTAAGAAAGGCTGGAGGTTTCTATCTATGTTTACGCTTGCGACTTTTAGTTCCTATGTGTAGTAGTTCTAGATTATTTTTTCATCTCAGTCTCAGAAATGTTCCAGGATAGAAAAAATGAATTCTGTTTCAGCTTACCTGAGAATAAAAGCTTTTGGCTTTAACTTAAGGAAAAAAACCCACAACTTATTGACATGAACAAATTTATGAAAACAAGCAGAATTTAATCTTTGATAGAAAAAAAAAATCCAGAAAGCATAGGAGGTACAGTTTAATTCTCACTTGGGAGAAAAATAAATACACAGATATTTTAAGGTATGTGTATATTACCAAAGCTTTCTCTGTCTGTCTGCCCCTTACTGCGGCCCTCCCAAAACACCTTTTGAAATTGTGTAAAGAATTAAGATTGCTGATGAATGAAAATGTGCAGTTTTGTAAGATGCTGCATAACAGCCAAATTTGGTAAAATATATGAAAATTGCTGTTTTCCTCCAGAACTACTGTAGAAAATGTCTCTGTATATGCTCTACATCTTGTCTAAAGCCATAAGATTAAAAAAAAATGTTAAAAATCTACACAGGTTAAGCTATGTAATTAATAAAAACACCTACCCAAAAAGCCTGAATCACACACGCTAGAATTTTAAAAACCCTGCATTTTCAAAGTAATTACTCTAAAACCTGTGACTAGCTCTATGAAGAATTCCTGAAGGTATGTATCCCGTTAGACAGAACAGACGTGGCTTTTCCATGAAAGAGTAGTGGAATAGTTGATGTGCAATAACAAAATGCATTGGTTTTGCATTTGATTAAAATTAAATACTTAGGGTTTTTTGCAGACTTAAGTTCTGCTGTTTTGAATGAAGAAAACACAACATGTTTAATACTTGCCACTATTTTCTTTTGTATTTTGCTGTTTAAATTTTTACTGTGGAACATAAAGAGTTGTAAAAAAACCCCAGTATTAATACTGTCATTTTGCAGAAGCTCAAGGTCATGCAGCCACAGCAACTGGATCTGCAAACAAGGCGTCCTGTCTTTGTTCTGACCGTTAGCTTGCACTGTTTCCAGAAATCAAGTAATGGCATTGACATATCAAAGTATGAGAGACTGTTCTGTCTAAATGACTCTATATCCGTCAGTAATGTCCATCCAGGCATATCAGAACGCATGTAGACTTTAAGAGTATATGTACAGAAATTAGTTCTTATCAAGAAATTGTGTTTTTAAGTAGAGACCAATTGTAGTGGTTGTTTCAAGACTAATCTATAAAAATAATAAATATATATATATATATACACAGTCAAGGTTTGGGATATCTTGCATGCAAGACAGCAAACCTAGCAGTTAAGTGCCTCTTATTATCCCACTGAACAAAACGTAAGAGAAGGGAATAAACTGTAATAGCATATTACCTTTGTATATAATATCAATTTCTTCACCCAGCTTCTATTGTGTAAACAATTTATAAGGAGAAACAGAAAACAAAAGGCTTATGTGGGGAAAAAAAGGTAAATTGAGGCCAACAACGAAGACTGTGGAGGTGTAAACTTCACAGAGCAATAGCATGCAAACGAGATTTTTTTTCATTTGTAGGAAACTGCTGACTAAATTGTAACTTGAAAATAATCATAATATCCAAGTTCTCAATTTTGAATATATTGCAGTTTCTTCTTGATTTTCAGTTTTACTGAAATTTTTGCAGTGTATTACATTTGTTATTAATAATATTAAGATATGTTGCTCAGGCTTAATAAAGCATTTTTTAATAATTTAGCATATATGTCTCACAAACAAGCTATTCTATCTTTCTGCAGTTTTAACATCACAAACTCTGCTCCTAGAGGAGTACTTCAAGAAATATATTTTAGGTCTGAGATTAAGAGCCAGAAAAGCCAAATCCAATCTATTGTGCCTTTTTTTTTTTGAGTAAATAACTGAGTTTTATAACTAATTATAAGTGTATAATTAATGCCATGCAATTAAAATGCTGAACCAGTGCAACATAGACTGACTGAAAATTTTATGCTTCTGAGAACATCCACCACAGCTATCCTTTTTACAAAAGACAGAAATACAAAGTTGTGCAACTCACAGTAATTATGAGAAACCAGAAAACATTGCAGAATAATGTAGGCCAATAACTGAAAAGTTATCACACACTCAAACAGTTTCAGCTGTATATTTTACAGCCTTAATGCCAATTATTAAAACTAGGGTTCACACAGGTAATTGCAGGTTTGGAATTCAATGGAATAAAATAAATAATAAAATTAATTTTCTTGCTCATACATTACAAAGTGCATTAAGTTGTTCCTTTAGCATTTTTTTCTAATTAGCATAAGAACAATCAGTCATAATATAAAAGTGTACTTGGGAAAAAGTCTCAGGAGCTGGGTTTTGTTCGGTAACAAATCGCTACATAAACAGTTTCCAATCATCAGGATTGGAAGGATTTAGGAATGAATAGAAAACTTTGCAAGTATGCATCAAGTGTGGGATGACTCTTTTCAGTACCTCAAAAGACCCTGTGACAAGAGAAGTACTTGTAAAGCAGACCGGCCTTCCCTTCCTATCCTCCCTGCAAGATCCAGGGTGCAAGGGTGAGTGCAGATTTCCACTTTGCTCTTGCTGAAAACTTTGTGCATTTGGATGACATGCAGATGCTTGTAAGGATTATATTCTGAACAGGATTCTTTTCTACCTAACAGGACTTTCACTCATTATTAAAATCTGGTAACACTGAAAATAAATTTCAGGAATTCAAGTATAAAAAAATCATCTGCGTAAGATAACTTCACTGAGAATTATTTGGAAGTCTGAAACAGAACCAGTATTGTATCTCCTTGTTAAGAGTCTTCAGAGTTAAGAATTTTGGTGTTCGCACCTATTTATAAAGTGAGAATCTAAAATTAGGCCTCATGATCACCTGACAATGACTTCGGGTACAAGTAAACAATAATGGGAAGAGCTTGTTTCACACCCTGTGTGATTGAACTGTGTTATTTTCCCCCAGGGAAGAAATAAACAGTAGGTTTAAACATGAAATCTTTTATTTTTAGTTAATCTACACTAAAAGTGACATCTAGAATGGGAACTAATTTTTTTTTATAAAAGACCACTTAAAAATTCTTTTTAGTTCATGGAGAAATTTCAGACGGAAATATTATATTCTAGTCTTTCAACTGAACGGCAAGATTTTTCACTGTTATCTACACAGGAATTACATTTTTTTCCAAGTTTCAGCTTTGAGAATTGTCTTTAATGTCTACGGTAAGCTATTCGCCTAACCCCTCAGTGGTAATCCATCCAAGCTATCCTAAGAGGGGATAAGTCTTCAAATGATATACCTTATTTTCTTCATTGAAAGTGACTGCATCATAGCTTAATTGAACACCAGGCTTTTAGGAGGCTACAGTTTGGTAAGGTAATTCTTGTCCTAAACATAATCTTAAATTGGGAAAACAGGGTTTGTATTACTTAATTTTAATCACCTATAAGCAAGGTATCTAAGCCAAGATGGCCTTTTAGGTCCCCCTTTTAGTCCATGGAGCAAGACTGATACCTTCAGAGAGCCAACATGTGAGACTGACTCTAGCCTCCACTGTCTCTAGGCCAGAGACAACAACAGTAAATTCAACATTAAACTATAGACAAGAAAATCAGGAAATGGTTTGAAAAGCATTTAATGAATTCTAAATTTTATTCCCTTTCTTGTCGAGGTTGGTATGTTCCTTTTTGGATAAAAAAAAATCCTCACAAAAGCCCAAAGAAAAGGAACAAAATTAAAAATGGGAGATAACTAAGAACTGTAGTTTACAATGACAGCTCTTGTGATCACTAAGGGTAAGAATAAGGATGTTCCTGTTCAATGGCAGTTAATGAATTGCTTACTAATTTCAGCGGTAACGGATGTAATCCAAAGAATAAAAGGTAACATCCGAGTTTTTGGCTTATTTAATTCTTTTAAGAAAGCATTTAGAGCCTGTCTTAATGTGCTTTTCAAAAAAGAAAACAAACTAAAAAACCCACGCTATTTTGAAGTAATGGTACTGACTTCTAAAACTATATCTGAAATCCTGCACTTTTCCACGCTCGTCAATTCTGTCATGTCATTATTTTTCATATTACTATCTTATATGAAAAATGGTACTTTTAGCAGACTGAAATACTAAAATTGCCTTGGAGAAGTTAAAGTCATGTTGAAAATACAGAAGAGATTGGAGCTTAATCATATGTTATGCATTGAGAAAGCTTTTTTCCTCTGCATAGAAGCAAGTCTGAAGCTGGAAATGGACGAATCACAGCCCAAAATTTGTAATATTGGTCCATTCAGGGAATGTATTCAGAAATCCATAATTATTCAGGTAGTCAGATACAGTATCTTCTATGAATGCAGTGTAAAGAATTTCTCTATATTTCCTTAAAAGCACAAACTTTCCAGAAAAAGATTGTTTTAAGATTTTGAATTTTTTTACCAGATAGAGAGGATGAACTAACTTCTTGCCAGTTTTAAATCACAGTATTTTTTTCTCTCAGCTATTAGTTATTTTAATTATATTGTACTTGTACTTTGATTATTTGTTATATCTTAAACAAACTTAATGTGATGGAAATGCTTATCCAGAACTTCTTCTGACAGTTCCCCTATAACCATGATAATCTTTAGCTGAAAAATAACTTATTGAACACATTACATGATAAAAAGTAGCTTCTATATAATGCAGAACCAAAGTCTTTTCTCAGCAGTACATCCCAAATTCTCATTGATGTTTCCCCATTAATGCATAAGAGTTCAGTTCTGGCCCAATAACTTTCCATTATCTGAATAGTTTTAGTGAAAAAAAGATAAATGACCTATTATACTACAAGTGAATAATTTGCTTCTTTTGCTAACAAAATAGATTTCATATTCTACCTTTCATAACCAATAGTAACTCCTCCCTTCTTCTATTTTAAGTCATAGAATGTATTTTTTTTAAGCAAGAAAAATGAAACTGCCTTCCTTCCAAATTTAGTATTACAAATCTTTATATCAAAATCCAATTTAGAACAAGGTTAAGTAGAATAAATATAGCCTCTCATTGCCTTCCTCATTTCACCTATTGCTGTTCTACCGATTTCATCTGACAGAAGCATTGAGTTGGGTGGGAAGCAAGGTAAACGCAGAAGGAACTGTGAATATATTATAATTGTCTTTATTTAGCCACACCATCATATAGAAAAAAAATAACAGTAATTTGGTAATTTTGGTATGCTGAGACCTCACTTGTAGTACAATATTCATTGACCCTGAAATACATAATGTGAAGTAACCTTGAGAAGAACAAGCTTCTGGGGGCAAGAAAATATCAAATTCACATCAGGAGGCTTAGCATTTAAATTACACAAAAATCCAAGATATTTTGAACATACATTAGGGCAGGATATGGTCCTTTGAATGTTATTCTCAATGCTCGTACCAGCAGCAACCGTCATCTGAAAAAGGGGGCAACAGAGATTCCGCTGAATGGAACAGAATTTTGTACAGTGCTACAGTATATTTAAATCACACCATGCTAACAAAATGACTGTGATTATCATTCAAGCAAGCTAATCTAAGAGAACAAAAATGTGGCTCAACTGAAATTCACACAAAAAAAATTGAAAGTATTGTTACATCTCCTTGCTCATGAGGCACCGAGAACAACCAAATAGTAAGTCACTTCGGTGTTCTGTACTGTGTTCACAGAAATGAACTCTGAATTATTTTTAGTTCCTGGAGTTCTGACTGTCAGAGTCATAACTATGGAGAAATAATCATAGCTCCATGGCTAACTTTAATCTGATGTCTCTATTTAGAGCAAGAGGTTTACCTGTTTGTGAGGTTTGAGGAAAGTAGGATCTTCTCCCCTAAATTAAAACATCTTCTAGAAAGACATCAAAAGTAGTAAACCTATTAAATTATTAGGTAGCATTTACCTATTACATTGTATTTTTTTTCATGCTGTCTCAGACTTCTTTGTTGCACCAAACAATCATAAGAGTGGAAAAATAATAGGAAAAAAGCTATGAACAGTTAACCATCTGGAAGTCCCTTCAGCTATCTGAGGGATATATTTTAGCACTGAATTCTGCTCCTCCTCCTTTTTCATGACTTTCTCATGACTTTTTCATGACATTCTCTATACGTTGCAGAGCCCAACGTGTAACATTCTTCTTTAGCAAGACCCTGACTACTAGGCAATCTGACCAGGTGACTTTTCTTCAGAACTCAGTATTTACTCCAGAGAAAGGTAACAGCAGAAATTTTCAAAAAGTTCAAGTACTTCTTAAACCTCTGTCTCAGTCTTTCCTGACTGCCACTAGAAAAAAAAAATGAAACAACCCAGTTCTAGACTAAACCTCTGAACAATTTCTTTCCATTATTGACAGCATATGTAACAATACATACAATGCTCATGCTAATTATAGTTGAGCTTCATCATCTCTCAAAGTAAATATTGACCTAAGCTTCATTTCTATAACTGTTTACCAACTCAATTCAGTAAATCTGGTATTCAGAACTGACAAAAAGACAGCATTTTTGGATTAAAGTATTTCTAATAGCACAATACAACATTTGGAAAATGCAACATATTTCAAGATGGGCTTTATAATGACTTTACTGTTATAACTTATGAGGAAGTTAAGCCTGACTGTATATTACGACTTACTTTTGCAGTAAACAAAAATGTGCACATTATCAATATATTTAATAACAACCACAGGCATGTATCCATGTTCATCCACCTACAAACCACATATTGCCAATGAACTTCACACTGTGATCTGTAACAGTTTTTAAATACTTTCAAAGTTTAAAAGGAGAATTATGCTATTAACAATATCAAAAAGAATAAATCTTTAATTTTAAGCAAAAGTCTCTCTGTTTTCTGGCAAGTTCTTAATTTGCTTGTGTCAGATTTCCCTTCTTTAGATTTACAACTTTAAATATTTGAAAACATTTTTAGAATGCTTTTAAATTAATTTTTTTTAAAAGGAGATTTCACTTCATCCAAAGCAGCTACTTTTCAAAAGAACATTTTCATGCAAAGAAACTTCATGGTCAATTCATCTATCATGTTTAGATGGAACTTTTAACACCACTGTTGCTCCAGAATTTTGTAAGAAAAACACAGCCCACCTTATGTCAGCATGACAATGCTTCAAATAAACAACATCTTAGCACAACAAAACATACACATTATAAACTTTATCCATTTATTATTTGTCTCACATATCTGTATTTAATAATAGTATAATGCTTATTAAATTTAATCTCAATGTTTATACAAATACAACTACTAAAAAGGGTTGAAACAAATGCATCTGGATTAATGTTTAAATAGTTTACACATTTTTGCACATTTTTAATTTTGCATATGTCATATATGTTGTTTTCTGATAATTTTTCACTTTCATGTGAAAAGGTAGATCTACTGTATACTTTTGACTGCTGCATCTGAGCTCTGTTAACTAATTCATTTTTGCTGTCCATCACTGTTAACAAAAATAATCTCTGAGTGATGTTAGCATAATTTTTTAAATTATCTTGAAAAAAGTTTTCCCCCTCTTTCATCTTGTAAAGCTGTGACTAAAGGCTTATTGAAGAAAGGTATAAAATGCACAGTGTTCAATTCAAGCAGCTGATAGGTTTAAGGTCCAGTATTTTGACTCATCAGGCCTACTATGGTTAACTTTACAAAACTGGAAGGGAGTGATCCCTGATATTTCAGTGCCTTAAGGCTATTTCCTTTTAGCCATGGCGAGCTCCTGTCCAGCTGGACTCAGAGTATCTAAAATGTCAAGTGTTAAGGGAAGAGAAATAAAAGAAAAAATATTCAATAAAAAGTATAAAATTTGTGCATTAATTCTAAAATTGTTTGTCTAAAAACTCAGCATGTTAAGGCAAATACATTGTACTGTCATGAAGATTTTACTGGCAATCATTTGAGATACAAAATCCATGAATGAGTTATGCAGTATAAGTAATGCAGCAATTACCATCTCATGCATGTTGATAAAATATTTATTCCATTCAGGAATGCATCTAATATTATAGCATCTGCTTAATACTTTGTACCCTAGTAACTATAACCTATTGGAATTAATATTCATGAAACTTTCTACTACAGTTTGGTCTTAGTCCTTGAGAAAATGCATAAGTATTAAAATTTATCAAAGGAGAAAACAGGGTCAACAGGGAGAGGAAATTCTAAAATTGAACTCTAGAACATGCATCTTGCTTGGGACCAAGCACTTCAGATACTATTTGCCGTGAACCACATGCACAGGGACAGATTCCTAAGCTGTATCCTAAATGATGGACCCAGAAATGTTTGCAGGCTTCTTCTCCTCTCCATTTTGGTTTTCCACATACAAAAGCCTTGTGTGAGGCCGTGGCACATCTGAAAACATTTTAAGAAAATGCATCACCTACAAAAAGCCTTCTAGGTACACACACAGCCAAACTACACCTCCTGGAGTTTCCAAGACTGCATCAGACAATAATCATAAATAATGGCCTACACGTCCACCAAACTGGCCTGCACTTCACAACTAGATGGAAATAGTGACAAAGGGTATACGAGACTACAATTTCAAGCTTCTGTGGAAGCACTAAAATTAAAGTTTTAGCTAATTCTGTTAATTAATTTATAAGAAATAGATGAAAATTCATGAAGTCTAACATAATCCTGAGCTTACACCATGTAGCAATTGCATTTTTTTAACTAGTTAGTTACTTCAGGCTTCCAGGTGATCCTGCTGTTCAGATCACACAAAACAAGACTTACTTTCCTAAATACCAACGTCGTTATAATCCAAACCTTCTTAGCAAGCGCACAGTCAAAACTCTCGTAAAGCAGGAACTCTGCTCTCAGTTGTGATGTGAGCAGTACAGCACTATTTTCAAGGCCATGTCCAAAATAAGGACAGGGAATAAAAAAGAAAGATTTTATAATCAGTGGTATCCAATGCTGCTGACAAATTCAAAGATATTCACTGAATAAATCTAAATTGTTGATAGATTCAAGAAAAAAATGCAGAATCTTCACCAATTCTTTGAATTCTATAATGTAGGATCCGACAGGTGGAACCTACTTACTAGAAAAATAAAGATAATGCTGCTCTCAGAAACAAAAAATTATCCCTCAGAGCAATATTTGGTGTTCCTTGGCAGGAATTTTGCGATGACCAGTCTTATATCACTCACCACAGTCCAAAAAGGTTGCTTAGGAGTTTTAGTCTATTGAAAATTTTATTTACTCACAGTAGTTCATTAAACCAGGCAATGTCAGAAAAGAACTGCTTCTTTCCTTATGTGTAATCTCTTTGTGGGGGAACTAACAGAGGTCATGCTTAGCATGCCATCTGAACAGTCATCAAGGTAAAAAGTCCGAAAGGAATAGACTCATCACCTACTTTCTTAAGTCATTCCTGTAGAAAGTATTCTATTTGTTACTTCAGTAGTTGGAGAAAAAAAAACAAACAAAAACCAAGAGAAAACCAAAAAGGACACTTCCACGATACACAGGTACATTGTTTCAAAGAGTTTATATGTCACAGTGAAATTCCTTGTCTATTCTCTACACTCAGACTCGGAAAATTGCTTTAGCTAAGCCTATCCTGAAGTGAAGCCTGTTCCATGTAATATCCCACACATCTCATACGATTACTTCAACAACCAGTGCCTTCAACTCCAGCTGAAATCAGTTTAATCTATATTGTACTGATACATACATGTACACAAATGTACACTAATGCAGAACCCCTTGGTTTGTTTTTCAGGTCTTTTTTTTAAGCATGGTCTGGACCAGAAGTAATGCTACAAAGCAAATAACCTCTGTTAAAACTGAAGACCATATGGCCATCACGGCATGTCATGGTACATTACGCCACAGATACAGCAGATATATGTGATATCTTTGACAGTATGAGTCTATTCTACTAACTTTGAGAAGTTGTCATGTGAATTCACAGTAACAAAACATATTCTCAGATGCTATTCATATTGTCTGTTCTAAAGAGAAAGAGAAGTGGGATATCCAGATGTTGGCAAAGGGTACTTTAATGATCTCAAAGGTTTATTTAAAATTCACAGACTTCATACTGCATACCTATCTGCAACAATTATCCCACAAACGTGTTCTTGTTTATGGAAGACCATTTCAAAACTTGACTGGACAGGACCCTGGGACACCTAATCTAGTTACAAGGTTAGCCATGCATGGACTAGATGATGTCCAGAGATCACTTCCAACCTCAGCTATGCTATGATTCTATTATTTTTCAATGCTAAATGTTATTTGCTGTTACACCACATAGGGTTTTCATTATGCCGGATTTGGTACCTACAAATAGAGAAAGATAGAACACTCCTATATCAGAAGGGAACAAAGGACGAAGGACATGAAGATTTACCACCTTACCCAGTCTATTGCCAGACAATCTGGACAGATTTTTTATCCTGACAATAGTTCTAGTGTCTAATTCTGCACTTGCCTAAAGTTTCAAGTGATGGAAAAATATGAATGTCTTGGGGCTTGGTCTAGATAAATTAAGTCTGTGAAAACTAGCAAGTGACCATAGAATCATAGAATCATAGATTCTATCATAGATCATGTATCATAGAATCATAGTATTTGAAGTATTTAAATGGTGGCAACAAAGATGGAGACTGCTTTTTTACAAGGAGTCACATGGAAAAGACAAGGGGTAATGGGTATAAATTACTCCTGGGGAGATTCCAACTGGACACAAGAGGAAAAATTTTCACAGTGGGAACAATCAGCCATTGGAATAATCTCCCCAGGGAAGTGGCAGATTCCCCAAAGTTGGACACTTTTAAGATTCAGCTGGACAGGGTATTGGACCATCTTGTCTAGACCATGATTTTGCCATGAAACCTTGGATCAGGTGATCGTTAAGGTCCCTCCCAGCCTGGTATTCAATGATTCTACGAAGACAGACCTTGCAGTCTATGTAGTAATCTTCCCACAGTACTGCTACATAATGATACAAGGTAAGGTTATTTAATGCATATCATTAAGTGAGCATTTTAAAGGGATAATAAGATTCAGATTTATTTGTTTACCTGTATCACAGTGACTGAACTGCCTAATTATTCTTTGATTAATCATTTAAAAAATCTTTTGAGATGTGAATGCAGAAAATCACCATAGTTAAAATAAGCTCTTGTATTTACATTATAAAATATTGCTTTAAAGGTATTGAACTTAGGAGAAATTTATTCTAGCAAATAAATATTCAGAACAATGATCACAGAAGCGGAGTTAGAGTTCATTCATATAGCTATTAAAATATTTCAAGATCATGCCTCTGTCTTGCATCGAGGCACAGAAATAATTCAGGCATATATCCCATCATTAAAAATTTAGTTAGTAAAAAGAGTCTAGAAAGGAACTGTCTGAATAGTTCTTAGTCAAAAATGACAAATACTTCCTCGCCTAATTGTCAGAATTCCATTTGCATAAAGCCTTTTCAAACAACAAGATTTTTTTTATTACAAGTGTAGAAAACAAAGGACACACTCATTTGATATGATGTAGAAAAATGCAAATGTATGAACATGTTGGAATGTTATGCTAATTGGTTTTCAAACTAGGTTTGTGGAAATCATACTGGCTACTCTTTTGCTCTGTCTAATGAAGCACAAAGAGTCTGATATTTATGCTCCAGGTCCAGTTGCAAGTCATTTTATTGATGATGGGGTGGGCGGGAGGGAAGGAAGGAGAGAGGGAGGGAAGGAGAGAGTGAAGGAAGGAGAGAGGGAGGGAGTGAGAGAAGGAGGAAGGAAGGAAGGAAAGTAGGAAGGAAAGGAAGGAAGAAAGGAAGGAGGGAGGGGAGGAAGGGAGGAAAGAAAGAAGGAAGGGAGGAAGGAGGGAAGGAAGTAAGGGAGGGAGGGAGGAAGGAAGGGAGGAAGCAAGAGTGGAAAGAAGGAAGGAAGGAAGGAAGGAAGGAAGGAAGGAAGGAAGGAAGGAAGGAAGGAAGGAAGGAAGGAAGGAAGGAAGGAAGGAAAATAAAATGAAAGAAAAAAAACCCTGAAAACAATAAAAAGCACCAACTGACTACACCTACAGTGATTTCCTGCACTCTCTGAAATCCTGCTCTGCTAATCACTCAGCTGCCATACCTGCCTCCAGCCTACAATACAAGCTCAGGCTCTGGGGAAGTAAGATACATTTCACACGTGTCTGCACACTGCCTTGCAAGAAGACAAACACAGCTTAGGAAGATGTGATAAGAATAATGCTAAACTGTGCACATTGTCCCAGATCAGACCTCTGACAGATCCAGGTTAGAGAGAGCTTAAGCGCACCTGTGGAACCTGACGGACCTTGTGGGAGAGAAAAATCTCAAAAAGTGAACATGGATGACAGGGACTATCAGACCTTTCTCAAAGGCAAAATGAAGCAAAAATTCTGAAAACACATTCAAAATACAGTGAATCATATTTGCTCTAATTTGAAAATTTTGCTTCCTGTAGTCTCATTCTCATTGTATGACTACAACAGACAGCAAAGCCAAAAGCATGCCTAAATAATTTTCAACAACAGCATACAATTATGCTTGCCCCACAAAAGTGAGATAAAGCCTATTCAAAATCTGTTCCTGTTCCAATTCTCAGATTTCTATGTGAAGAAAAAAATAGGACAGTGAGTCACAGTTTTATTTAGTAGCGATAAATACTTCCTTACTTTCCCTGAATGCATGTGCCAGCATGTCAAGTTTCTTGACATCAGAGGAATAATTTGCCCTCTGATCTCCTGGAAGCAGGATGAGGCAGAAGCCCTTGGGTGAGTGTAGAACGCAGGACCTTCCTGCACTCCTGAGAGATATTCTGCTCCGCCTGGGCTATGGAGGGCTCTGGGACACGGCTGTTTCATGTGGATGTGGGCAAACAAAAAAAGAGAAACAGGTATGACCCCTCGTGCACATTAGGGAGGCCCAGAAGTGTATACCTCAACTCTTGACTAACATATGCAAGAAGGTAAGATGGTAAGAGATAAAGAAAAGAAACAGACATTCAGGCTTGTGATCATGTTGCCCTCCTCAGTGGTAATTTTTCATATCCTTATCATGGTACTTTGGGCTGCAGACAGACAGGATTCAGGTTCACTACAGTGTTTTTACATAATTTATTATGTATATGTGTATATATTTTCAGGGAGAATATAGCATAAAGGCTAAATTAAGCTCCTTTTTTTTTGTAATTTTCCAGTAATAGAACAGCTAAAAATAAATCTCATAGCTAAAATCTGTGTGCTAATCATGAAATGCTTGAAATACAGTCTTGAGGAATTTTGCAACTAAGCATCCCCACTAGGTAAGAGGTAAATATCTTTTTCCCCTGAAGAAGCCAACCAGTGTTTGAACATTTGATTTAAGGATCATGTTATCTGGCTTTATGACTATATAAGTGTTTTTATGCTGGGAAAACCATAAAAAATTCCCACTACTAAAAATTCTCAAGCATCAAGCCCCTCTGCAAGTCATCGTCTTCCTTGTCACAGGTAAGCTTGTGCTGTCTATGCTATGTTTGTTTATGAACCCCCAATATGTCAGACTAAATGCAGACCAATGACTCTGAGGAAAAATAAGAGGAGGCATATGAGGTAATGAGGAGAAGTTCTCTCTTCAGACAGCGAAGTGGGAAACTACTGTTTTACTCCTCTTATAAAGGAAAAAGGACATAATGTCTTCCCTGAACCCAGTCCCATGGTGCAGAACAGAAAAGAAACAACTTGACACAGTCCATCCCTCGCAGCCAGGGAGGCTAGTCATGAAGTACTGACCATACCCCCTCCACGCTGCAGTGTTCAGTGCAGCTGTGTCAGGAGACCTGCACGAAACCTAGAGTGAATTAGTGGAGAAAACTGCTTCAGCTACTACAGAGATAAACCAACAGCGAGGTTGACTTTGACTCTGCATCCGTCATCCCAGACTCTGCAACACAGCTCAGGGACAGGGGATACAGGAAAGGCCACATTCAGCACTTTTTGGACGGTTCATTAAATTTTAAGTATGAAAGATGTGAATGCAGAGTAAAAGATAATAACCCTGCATAAATTGAGTGTATAACGGAAAGTTGTCTTAGTATAGCTTTGATATGTACAGTTACCAGCCCCTCAAACAACAAGCTTCAATCTTAGACATCATCACATCATTGGTAATTTCTACTAAGATAGAACATTATATGAGGAAACACTGCATGAAAATGATTTTAAAGAACATACACCATCTTTCCTCTCCCCTCCTGTGATTTAAATACATTTTGGAAAGGTATGCACAACAAATAAAGGGCTTCTTTTAATTTATGATGGTTTCCCCTGTGGCATTTGGCTACATAGTGATTAAGACAATTTATTTCTCATCTGTTTTTCTTTGGCTGTAGAAGAATAAGAGAAACCTATGCTTTTAAAACTACAGAGTTGGAGAAAGTTAAAGAGGAAAATAAAAAGTACATAAAAACACTTTCTCTCTTGCCTGATGATGCAAAAGGAATGAGGTTTTTTGATTAAAGCTCTGTCTGTTATAATTCCAACAATAGGTCTGCTGAGATTATCACTGTAAATCCTAGATCCCATGAAAAGAATTTCATACTCTTCTTTTTAATTTTATACATGTTAAGTACCACTTTTATAACTATAACTTAATTACACAGGCCCAGTAAATACAGCTAACACTGCAACGCACTGGTTTTTCTCATAATCTGTCCCCTAAGAGAAAATCACATACAGTTACATAGACATCTGAAGTCTGCAAAGTGCTTTCATAGAACTGTTCTTAGTTTGGTTGCTTGTTTTAAATGTTTATCCTTCTAGAGAAGACATTGCTGAAAAAAATACAGCTTGCTCTTGAAGATATGAGTGGGACAGGCATATGATACTACTAATTCCTGATGGATTTAATGCTACTCTGTTGCTCCAGCTTCCAAGCAATCTGCCTCTCTCCCCCCTTGTCTCACTGATGACTGTACAACCTTCTGCAGGTCCTGAATAGGTCAGGGCCATCACATGCATCCCCACTGTCTTACAGCAATTATAATTTAAATTAATTTAAATTAATTTTTATTGTAACTTGCCACCATGTTTGCTAGGCACTGTGCAAGTATGGCTCTGATAATTTTTCTTCTCTGACAAAAAGGCAGAAGGAAACGTTTCATGCATGTGTAAGTGTATGAACAAAGTATGCTTGGGATACATGTACATTGGTTGGATGCACTTTGTTGTTTTTGCTTCATTTGCTTTTCCTGGCAAGTATAGAACCTTAAGCCATAAACTTCAGCACCTGTATTTTCTTTTCCTTTAAAGACTTCCCCAATCTTTTACGATATGAAAAGACAACCAAATACCAAATATACAACAGTGATATTATTTACACACAGTTTCAGGAACTGAGGCTCCTTATGATGCTGCCAAGCAGCAGCAAAGACAAATTAACAAGACTTTGGTCTTCTTCTCATCTGTTCATAACCCTTTGGGTAACAGTCAGATGTTACAAATCAGTTCAGCTTCATATCAATGTAATTTGAAAAAGCCATGAGCAGTGGCAGATGCAGGCATTGAAACTACACTTTGGAAAAGTGCACAAAGGTGGAGGATATCAGCAGAGGGGAGGTGGAGGCACTTCCACTGAAAATAAAAAAGCAGCTGTGAGTGATGAAGAGGAAAAACAGAAGCCTCTTTTTTACTAGCTCCTGAAAGAATCTAAAAGTAGTATATTATATCCATGTGATTGGAACAAAATACTATTTGCATTAGCCCTCGGATATGGTTTAATCTCTTGTTTCGGACCTAGGCAGGGAAATGATGTCTTCTTCTGCAGGGTTTAAAGAGTTAAAAAAAACCCCTCCAAACCCAAAAAACCCACACCACTAAAATACAAACAAAATTCACCTGACTTATGTCAGGATCTGTTTTAGGATTAATTGCACATAAACCTGGTTATTTCTCTTCTTTAACTATAGCTCAAATGTAGATTTCTACATCTGCTACCTCGGCTAGGTAGGAGATGGAGATCACCTAGTCTTTGCACAAGAGCTTCTGGGAAAAGCTTCATTAAGAAAGGTACATTCAAAAATGAGATTAAATTCTAAATGTAAAGGAAAGAAATGAAACATTTTTGATTTAAACTAAATATGAAACTTTGCAGGAAGAAACCAGCAAACTGAGGATTGTGTGTCTTTATGTATTAAAACAGCATGTTTATTCACAAAAGCTTCTTAAAACTCTTTTGCAGCTGTTATTTTTCACCCCTGTTTATAACTCAAGACAGCACTAAGAGAAAGCCCAAATCAAAAATGCTCCAAGGAAAAATAAGGTTTGGGAACTTTTCTTCAAGGAGTTTAGTTTCTCCACATGTAATAATCACTTTGGCTGCTTGAAGCATTAATCAGACCAAACTTCCTAACAGAATACATTGGAAGAGCAATGGCTTTTTAATGAAAATGACCAGAAAGGGATGTTGAAAATCCTTTGAAAATAATGACAAAGGTGCTTAAAGTACATATATGATAGGAGACCTGGAGAAAGTGAGAAAGACAACCGGACATGTCCACCAGGCCGCTTTCCTTTGCTGTGGTGCTACCAGTCCCTGATGCTGAAGCAGTGACACAGTGGTGGTCCAGAGAAGAAGGGGCTTCCTGATACCCATGATCTTGCAGCAATTCTCTGCATACAGCTATTCTACCAAGCTAAGCACCAGGATTTTACAGTGTAACAATAATTATCATGCCCGTATAAAACTGAGACTACAGCAAAACTTCAAATGCTAAATTCAAGAGCACTCACTTCACTGATTACAATGAAAATAATATAATAAAAGAGTAAAACATTACCCTGGCAACACTTACTCAGGCAGCCAAAGAATTAGCATCAAAGCATCACTGGATAAATATTGGCTATATTTTCTCTCAGACTCACCCACACACTAACATTATAGACTGCAGATCCACCCAAAAAACAATCTTTTTGAGTACATAACAGCAGATATAGACAAATGCATATATAAAAAATACAGAATCTGGTTTGCAAAAAAACCCATGAGGGCCTTGTAATTTTAATAAAAAACATAATTTGCTGAACATTCTTTTGGGGACAGAAAAAAATACAACTTTCCAACATTTAGTTTAAAAAAAATCAAAATTTTACATCATATTATCACTGAAAAGCTGACGACTATAACAATCGAGTAAATTATCGTATGATTTTACCCGTATGTTATGTGTACTTCAAGTCTTATTCTTATAAGCTAAAAAGTGCTCATAAAACACAGCTAGGAAGGGAAAAGAAAGATATGAACTAATAGCCCCCAGAAGAATCCCCGTAAAATACACAGACAGCCATCATGACGTAATGAAGATCTTAGCTTTGTTAACAGGGCAAGTTTTCTAAGAGCTGGGAAAGGCCAGGGGCCCCCAGCACAGGAAGGATGTCGAGCTCTTGGAGCGGGTGCAGAGGGGGGCCACTAAGATGATCAGAGGGCTGGAGCACCTCTCCTATGAGGAAAGGTTGAGGGAACTGGGCTTGTTTAGCTTGGAGAAGAGAAGGCTCTGAGGAGACCTCATTGCAGCCTTCCAGCACTTGAAGGGAGCCTATAAACAGGAGGGGGAGAGACTGTTTACGAGGGTGGATAGTGATAGGACAAGGGGGAATGGTTTTAAACTAAGACAGGGGAGGTTTAGGTTAGAGATTAGGAGAAAGTTTTCACCCAAAGGGTGGTGGCCCACTGGAAAAGGTTGCTCAGGGAGGTCATGGATCCCTGGAGACATTCAAGGCCAGGCTGGATGTGGCTCTGAGCAGCCTGGTTTAGTGGTTGGCAGCCCTGCATATGGCGGGGGGGTTGAAACTAGATGATCACTATGGTCCTTTTCAACCCAGGCCATTCTATGATTCTATGATTACATGATTCTATGATTCTATGAAAAGCCAGATCAAAACACCCTGATCAGTTAAAAGATCTTACAGAGAAGAAATGGAGAGAGGACAGATCAGCAAAGAGAAACTATGATCCAGAATCTCACAGAATCACAGAATCACAGAATGTTAGGGATTGGAAGGGACCTCGAAAGATCATCTAGTCCAATCCCCCTGCCGGAACAGGAACACCTAGATCAGATCACACAGGAACGCATCCAGGCGGGCTTTGAATGTCTCCAGAGAAGGAGACTCCACAACCTCTCTGGGCAGC
>WKFP01015446.1:449889-509253 GCA_011057875.1 Pterocles orientalis
AAATATCAGGGTAGTTAAAATCCCCCACAATAACCAGGGCCTGTGACTGCGAGGCTGCTACCAGCTGCCTGTAGAAGGCCTCGTTGACTTCCTCGTCCTGATCTGGTGGCCTGTAATAGACACCCATGACAGCATCACCCATGCCAGCCTGTCCCTTAATTCTCACCCACAAACTCTCAACTCGCTCGTCACCCACCCCTGGACAGTGCTCAATACATTGAAGTTGTTCTCTCACATAAACAGCAACTCCCCCCCCTCGCCTTGCTGGCCTGTCTTTCCTGAGAAGGGTATAGCCACCCATGGCTACATTCCAGTCATGTGAGCTGTCCCACCATGTCTCTGTAATTGCCACCAGGTCATAATCTCCTGACCAAACATGGATTTCTAACTCCTCCTGCTAATCTGTACCAAGAAAGCTGAGTTTGAATTATTTGTACATCCCATCCAAATTAAATGTAATTCAGAGTACTTAAAAGCTGACCCATGAGTAAGGCAGGCACCTCCAGTGGTGATTCTTAACATCTGAGTGAACTGCCTGACTTAGATGGTTTGAATAGAGCACAGTCCTCTCTCTCAGCCAAAAAGCTGCCAGACTGGCTTCCTGAGGAATGCCAAGCATTTTGTTATTTAATTCTATTTTTCTTGGCAAAATACAATAGTTTTCTTTGAAAAGCTATTTCCTCACCGTTGCTGCATCATCACTGCTTACAGACAAGCACAGGAAAGGAAAACTTTAGCAGGTGCCAAATACACTGGTTTTTCTGGTTGGTGCTGAAGACTACCGCATCTCTGTCAGAAGGAAGTTGAGCTGAGTTCCCATTTCAGGCAAAATACAAATGCGTTGCTAACTGTTTGTAAAGGATTAATTCAGAGACTAAGAGAATGTCTAGACAACCACTGAGAAATGGTGACAGCAATATTTTCTATAAAAAATAAAACATGCAGTATTCTTTATAGTGATATGAGTTTTAACTGTAGCAAACTTATTGCAGCCTGGGAACACCCAAAGGCCCCCTAATTTCACTCCATACCAAATCCTTCCTCCAAGATGTTCTGTATTTCAGTTGCAAACGTAGTTAAAAGGCTAACTTCAGTGTAATCTGCAATATCACGATTCCCCATAAAATATAAAAGGTAACACATCTCATAGATATTAATGTACTTCAAAAAGCACTAAAATTGCAAATATGCAGATGATAGTAAATTTACCAAAAGAGGTACTGTATATTGACTGCCTGCCCTTGGCTTGTGGAAAATGCAAAGTAATTTGACCTAGTGGAACATCAAATTATTTTTTTTTCACTGCAATCTAAACTAAGTCGCATTAGCTTGCACATGCCAAAAGTTAACGGTGTGCATAAACAGTCATCCTGGCTAGGCTAACTCACAGGAATGTCTTAAAAGGATTATCTCAAAAGCGGTGAAAACAGCTCATGCATTTGGTAGGGGCAATGAGGATGGGAAACAGAGATAATTCTCTTGCAGCTTCTGTTGGTAACTGACACACAGCTGCCAAGTCCACACCTTGGGGAGATCCACAGCCTGACATTCCTGAAAGTGGAAAGCCAGAAGATGTGCTAGTTGGGCACGTGATAATCACATTCCAAAACTCGCATGTGCAAGTGTTTCCCAAGTGAGCTGCCACTGTCTATAAGAAAATACCTCAAAGGGTGACAGTCCTGTATAGGCCTAACACTGCAAAGAGCTCACACCTGAAGCTAGTCTTATTGGTATTGACATGAAGGTCTTAGTGCAGTGAAGTATCTTATGTAACTAAGAAATATCTTCAGTTAGTAATAACTGATTTTAACATGTATTTCTCTAGTAATTTTAATTTTTGTGTATATGGAAAAGTATTCACTTGTGAATTTTTTCTTCCATCCATCCACCCATCCATCCATCCATCCATCCATCCATCCACAAGACTTCAAAGTATGATTAATTCCTGAATTTTTTCCCTTTTTTTTTTTTTTTTTTTTTCTTGCACTTTGGTGCATGACATCATTAATTAAAATGGGACACTATAATTTTTGGAGTTAGAAATGTTACGTAAAATTGTAGCATTATATCAATAAGCGCATTCATTTGATAGTCTTGGCTAGACTGTCATGCAACCTTATTTAACAGAAGTACTGTCTTTTCTAGCTCAGAATCCCACTTTTTTACCATCAGCTCTGCCTCTTTTGATGCAAATTTAACAGCTTTATGGTTTTACTCACCCAGCTCTCTCAGATACAATGACAGGACTAATGTTAAACATCTGTAAGGAAAAAATTATTTTCAAGACATTTTGCAACCCTACATGATACTGAATAATAAAATAGCATATAGTGAGAGAAATACCCAATGTTCTTCCAATAAAACAGGAATTTTAAGTAAATCATAGCTATTATTTCATGTCAGTCTGTTTTGCAACCATACTCCATTACTTTTGCAGAAAGTGCAGGCTACCTTTGCAGAACCTATCCTTCTGAACCTATCCTTCTATCAGCATAGAGTCAGAAACAATTCCACATGTCTAGTGAAACTGAGAATACAACATTTTACAGATATTTGTTCAAGAGAGTCTTCAGCTATGCATCTTCTTCAGTTCTATATATCTATGCCCATAGTTTGGGTTTGCTGTTAATATTCAAAAGTTTTGATACACTTGAAATCCTATGTTAGGAACTACTATATTATTCTTTATATATATATATATATGTATGTGACATTCCAGTGGGAGTTTGGTTAGCAGTCAGGCACTAAAGCTGTCTCCTGTGCTCCACTGTCACCCTGCAAGAATATTTAGAGCATTTCCAATATAAGACAGAGATCCCCATGTCAATGCACAGTAGAGCTAAGAGAGACACACAATAGGGAGGACGCTCATGTCAGATTTAGTCTCAACCACTTTCAGAACACGGATATGAAGCAAACTGCTACCTCACAGGTACATGTCCACAGGATTAAGTTCACAAAATACTTAGAGTCGTCCCTCTAATCTCTCCTATTGAAGTTACTCCCCTTTGCATATGGTTAACTCCTCCAGAAGAGAAAATTACTTTCAGATCAGTTAAGGGCACTTCCTGCAGTAATGGCAAACTTGGATTTTCATCCGTGCCCTACTCTGTTGTTAACAGTTGACACATGAAGGCTTGGTGCCAAGCAGGAGATCAGCACAGGATAGGGGAGAGCCTGGCTGCTGTACCCTCTTGCAGAAGAGTAGAGGCAAATCTCCCCAAGCATGAAAGGACTCTAAAGTCTGCCTGGATTTAATGTCTGATCCTGGACAAATGTCACAGCTACCAAACGGCAGATGAAAAAGAGGACCACATTCTTAGTTTACTTAAATTACCAACGTAAACTGTTGCCTTTGTAACCAAATATTTCACTTTTTTTTCCTGACAAAGTTTGTATGAATGGAAAAATTAAAACTTGCACTTACAGCTCTGATGTAAGCAGCCATAAAAGTGACCTGGTTAGAAGGAAAAATTACTGAATAGAAAAAAATGTCTGCTGCAGTACTGACAGAGAATATGCCTGCCAGCCTGGGAACTGTTAGCCTGGGAACCAGGTCTGTGAATCAGAAGCATCCCTGAGAAGCACAGCTGGCTTCTTTGGAGTACAGCTGGGTACATAGAAACCACAGACATCCTGAGACACCATCAATAAGCACAAAACCAATGAACTGTAATGGCAACTTATTCTCTGAATGCATGAAAAATAGTCTGGAAAAAGGGGAAAGAATCCTGAGAAACTAAGAATCAATAACTGCCATTTTCTGCTCTAACTGCAAGAACAGGAAAAGAGTCTGGAAAAAAAAAATTGGGGTCAGTTCATTTCATCATCCCACTTCTGGGACAGCTGGGTCCCCTTCCGGGATGGTTTGGCCCCTTCCAGAATATGTTTGATGTGCTTGGTACCACATACATACATACAAGTAATCTGTCATAAGTATATTTGCTGTTATATTATTGATAATTTTGCATCACTAGTTCTAAGTAATATTATACATATACTTGATTGCTGCTATTATTGGGTGCTGCTATTATTGATTGTTGCTATTATTGAACGTATACTATAGATTGCTGATAATTTGTAATAGCTTCAGAGAGAGGGAGAGATTTGCCTTATTAATCATAGGTACACTTGCTAGTGGTGACTTTTGTGGTATTTGTGGTAATCTGTAATAAAGTAGAGATTTAAAGGATAAAGCCTCCATGTCCTATGAACCCACAGTTGTGATCTCCACATACTCACAGGCCAGGTAACCCTTTAGGCTGTGACAAGCTCAGAGTGGAACAGTTATCCTCTTCCACTTTTTTATTGTACTGCCAAAGAAAAAGATCAATTACTCACTGTCACCACAGCAGTGATTCTGAGGTGATCAGATACTGCAGTGATGGGCTGGTATGAGAGCCAGAATAAATTAAACCTTCTGCCTTTCACTGTCCTGAGGAATTAAAATTAACCCTTTTAAATTTTCCAGTTTGTGTAAGTCTCATTAATTTATCTTTAGTTTGAACTTCCCAACAGGATTTTTCCAACAAGATGAGGTACAGAAACAATGCAACTAGAATATTTAATGAAAATCTGCCTTTTATATATATGCCTGGTTGGGTCTGTTACTCCAGTGATCTTATGGTTGTAACTTTCAAAGACTGTGTGTCAATGAATAGATGTGGGCTCCTCTGTAGCTATCTATTTTTAATTCAATCAGAGAGGCTTAGTGTTAAACATGTGATGGAAGAAATGTTAGCCAGAGGAAAGCAGATGGGATCGCTAATTTTTCTTTCACAGTGTTTACACATTACTGAGATTTTGTTAACTCTCACAGCAGAAAAACAAGAATACCCCGCTCACATAAAGCAGCATTCATCAGCAGACTTCAGAGAGGAAATTGCTAAGTTTTGATCTGTTTTTATCACTAGGTAGCCCGGCAACAGTATGTCCCAGTAAAGGCTTGTATCTGTAGCCAGTACCAGCAGCCCCCAAGCTTCAGGTGCTACTCAGCTCTCCTGTCCGACTACACTTCAGTGTGCTCATCTGTGGCCTCCTGCTCTCTGGGTGTATGAGCAAGCTGCACACAGAACAAGAAGCACAATTTATTATTTATTCCTCATAAGCATAGGCAAAGAGTATGAGTCAAAAAGAAGCCTATCCCAGACTGTCCCAACCAGACACAGAAATGAAACAAAAATATGCCAGCAATTAAAAAAAAAAAAAGGATTTTAAAGGAAACTGGCACCATTTAAAAATTTGCAGTGCAAAGAACAGAGTCTGTGGGCACAGCTCTGCTGTGCCATGAAAGACCCCTGAATTTGTCAGGAATGACCTAAATCCGGAATGGGAAGCTGCACAGCCATACCAGCAGGGCATGATGCCTGTGAAGAAGCAGTGCTCAGTAACCCAGGAACAGCAACAAAATAACATATCCCGCTTTTTGATACAAAGCAGGCATTTCTACCCTGCTTTGCACCATGCTCTGCTGAGGTGTTTGCTCTCTCGGGACTGCAGTGAGCTGTATACACTCATGGGGCTCCAAACGAAAGATTAAATGGTTCACACCTTGTAGGGGCATTTTATGCTGAAGTAGAATTTTAACTATGATACTAACTATAGACTTTGTAATTATAAGGCTGATAGAGGATCCTGGGAAAGAAGAAAAATGACCAGATGTACAGAGTTATCTAATTATACAGGACGTGAGAAAGATAAGGAGGAACTGAGAGAAATTTATTAGCACAACTAAGTTATTTTAGAGGTTGTGTTGACATAGCTTCGAAGGTTACGTTCCCAGGATTGAAAGTAGCCAATAGTGATTTTGTTGTTAAGAATTTTGAATTATTGTATCCAATCAGTAGCTGCCAAATCTGAAAGAGCTCTGTATAAAAGCATGTGCGCAACGCGCAATAAATGGCTTACACTTTCATCATAATTGGCTCGTCTGGGTGGTGTCCAAGAATTTCGCGCGCTGAGGCCCTTGCGCTGATTACAAGGAACTCCGCCAGTTGGCTACATTACCTCATATTAGTTGTTTTTAAGATCCCTGATGACTCAATTGACTCTTATTACAACCTTCAAAACTAAAAAAGACAGAAACTTGCATTTAAAAAAATGTAGGCAGAGATTCCTAAGTAAAGCTTTTCAGAAAATGTCAGCACGGCAAACACAGTACACTAAGGACTTAGATTTTAAACATGTGCTTTATCAAGTTTCCAGCATTGCTTCTTACAGTCGTATATCACATACTATACTAGAAAATATACTACAACTCATATCCTCATTGAGATTATTAATATAAATACTATTGGGTAATCCAATAAGAAATCAAATGCAACAGTGGTTTTCACCATTTGTTTTTAAATACAAGGCTTCAGTTTTAACCATTTCATTTCACTAATGATAGCATTACCTGTTGCAAATTAATGTTCTGTTTGCACATATTGCCCTAGAAAATAAATGATCCCTATAACTGTCAGATGAAGAATGTAAGAATCCATTGGTCTGAACCAGTTCTGCTGAACTTTAAGTCATACGAAATATGAACACTAAATTCTTGCATGCTGTGTAAACCATGTCACCCACGTGAGAAGGCTGCTCCAAATGTGCTCAATTCAAAATGCAAGTAAGACAGTCAAGGCAACTACTTCAAAATATGTGAACTGAGTACTTGTACTTCAGTAAAGAGGAAGACACAGCCTGCAACTTCTCAAACCCATGTTTCTTACTTATGAAGAGCTCCCTGTGACACTTTGAATGCACATTAAAAAAATGGCATTAAGGCTTCCAAAATTTTCCTTTTAACATTACTGGATGTATATTGAGAAACCAAAAGAACAACCTGACCTCACAGATCTGCCTGTTTTATCAACAGAAATGCAAAATAAATGGAAAAAAAATTAATCTCACTCATTTTTCACATTCAACATCAGCAGGAGCAAGTTCACCAGTTCTGGAAAAGTGAAACAAGAAACTCTTAGTAACTTCAGGAACATAAGTGAACTATTATCAATGCTCCTGCTTCAGATTTGTATCTATTTCAAATCATATAAGAGACTAACTGCCATTTTTACTTCTTGATAAGTATCTTTCAAGATTATTCCTGATTTCCAGCTTTAGGTGAACATAAATCACAAGATATGTTTTCAAAATCTTTCAGTGGCTGGGGATCATTTTAAGGGAATTTCAGATTAAAAATATTTAACCTCTCCCCAAAATTTCCAAAATAGAGTTTTATGAAATATCAAAAATACCTAAATAATTAAAAGAATAACTCTTAACATTTTAAGCCATCACAAGTGCATACTTTTGCTCAACACATTACTGCAAACAAATAGAGGTAGAATAGGTAACATTCAGTGCTGCTATTCCATAAAGGCAAACAAAAAGCTGTTAACAAACAACCCTCCAAATGGTTGATTTTGTAGTCTTTTAGTGCCAGGATTTATTTAATAGGCAGATATCTTGTTGTCAGAACAATCAGCACTACTGCCAGCTCACTTTTTTTTTTTTTTTAAGAGAGAGATGAGACTGTCATCCCAAGAACTGTAACCAATATATATCCTTCTGTGGAGTTAACAATACACTGTCATTCCTGGACCTTCAAAACTTTCAAAGCTGTCAGCTTGATGTGATATAAAAACCCCCCATGTTTCATTTTCCAAACACGTTTGACACTTTTCCAAATACATAAGGATACTGTGCTGTACTTGGTACTCCAGCATTCTGAAACCACACTTTGGACAATGTGCTGGTTTAAAACAAGAAAATTACTGTTTTACAAGTGAACTTGGACTGAAAAAAAATTAAGATATCCCTTTGTGATATCCACAAATTTGCATGCATACTTCTTTCCATGTCACTTCCTGATACTAGATGAAAGAACTTGCATGGAAAAACCTACTTTGAAAAAAAGTTGGTATCTAGATAGGTATCTAGATTTTAACACTTGGTGGATGGGAATGAAGTGTCATATCTTCACCTGCTCACATTTTATTATGGTTTTGATACTTTACTTAAAACTTTTGTTATTCTTTATCTTCTGAACTACATGCTTCTGTCACTGCTGTCTAATAGCATTTTATCTTTCCTAAATTACTATTGAGTATTGGGCTTTTAGAGTACAAGTTATAGTTCTAGATGCAGAGACATCCACTGCTGAGAAATCCCAACTGTGAAACGTGTAAATGCCTTAAAAACCTGGAAGTTTGCAAACATTATTTGCAAGTACTATAAGCATTACATGTATTGTTTTTTGCTTTTACACCTCTATTCCATCCTTCCCTTAATTTGGTGTGTCAAATTCCTACACTGTTCACTCTTTGTAGCCACGACTACATTTCTACCCTGTCTGGAACAATGGGACTTCACCTATAATTAAGACTTTCTAAGTAGTATCACCAATATTGAATAGAGGATACACTACATAGAGCACATAACAGTACTGATGTTAAAAACAGGTTCAATATTTTTGAAGAGTACAAATGTTATATGTCACAATGATGAATGTATAAAAATGTTCTTTAAAATTGCATAGTATAGTTAGTCCAAGGTCTTTACCAGAGGTATAACCTTATATTAAAACTTAAAAATGAAAGCTGGCAGGGATGGATTAAGAAGAACCCTGCAGATTAGTGATCTGTAAAATCACGAAGCAGAGCAGCATGCAGCATTTCTGAACACAGGTGATCACTGCCGGCCAACTGCCCATTTTAGAAAGCTTCACTTCCGTGTTTTTACAGGATTTAAAAAAATGTAAAGCTGAAGAATGAGTTTGGACAGGTGCAAAAAGAGGAACAGTCCTTTGTATGAGCATCCAGTTTGGAGATAAGGTTTCTGCTACTGAAAATTAAAACGTATTGAACTGCAGCCTTTGCACAGCTAGGTTAAACCTGAAAATACATACTCAGTGGTGTAATTTTACTTCATAGCACAAAACAAAATTATTTTTATGAAAGAAAAAAACCCATTGTGAGAGGCATGGGTTCTAAGAGTGTTTCTCTATTTCTCAAGTACATTAATAAAAATAACTGCTACATTATATAAATTATGCCTATACCATATCCATCATACCCAGTACCTTCTCTGGGCTCACCTAGAAAGCTCAAAGGAACTCATAACTGATCTAAACTACAAAATTCACAAACAATGTAAACTTAAAAGCTTGTATTCTACTTTATTTTACAAATTAAACCCAAAATATTATGTCCAGAATTTCACTGCACACAGTTTTTCCTCATGAACATAGAGATATCATCAAAATGGTAATTTTATTTTGCTAAGATAGAGGGAGTTAGGTAGCTATGTCATTGTTTTATTATCTATGTTTTTGTTTAAATTCTCCTAACCTTTTTTCTCATTTCAAATCTGCCAGCAGTTTTTGTTCTGTCATGTATCAGTCCACCTTCTCCTGAAATACTGTAAATCATCCTGCCTAGGAACAACTTAAACACCTGAGAAGTCTCCCACTTAGATTCACAGCTCTTATACTTTGGTACTTCTTACACTTCATATTCTTTTGTAATGTCTAAAAGTAATTTACCAATGGCCTGAAAGGTAGTATACCTTGCCCACTTCCCATTATGCTGTTTTAACTGCCTACTGCCTTTCCTAAAGACTTTGTGTTAACTAACACCACAATAAATGGTCTAAGCTAACTTGCACACGCTTTTGGGTTGTAAACATTTTGTGTCCAATACCTAGCACAGCACAACTAAACACTTGACTGCGGCCTACAGGAACATCGGAAGTTCAAGTCAAGGGGAGTCAACATATAAATGTCACATATCCTGTGACCTCTTCTCTGTATCCCTTCTCACAAGTTTCAAGAATGGCATCTTGTTTGACAACTTCATGCTATAAGATGTTTAGGCATCTCAGCCACTTTTAAAAACCACACCACTTACTATTTAGACTTTTTTTAGAGCAGTACCAGGAAACATACTTCAGACTAAAGGCTTTTTGACAGCTGGCAGTGTGCTGAATTAGTCAGAAAGCATTCACAGTGTTTGTTCACAGGCTGTGCTTGATTTATGGTTTTATATACATATATACACATAAAAATATATATATAAAGTGAAAGAATGGGTATTTCTGACATAATCTTCACTCTCCTGAGTTGAGGTTTTCTTATTTGACTACACCTACAAAAAAAAAAATTGCATGTGTAGCAAGATGGTGGCCACTAATACCTCACTGAATAAACCCTCATGCAAATCCCAGCTGTAAATATAGGTTAAGTCTTTACATTGTTAAAGGGGTATCTCCTTAAGTACATATTAGAATTCCATGTACATCTGCTTGACTTGCATAAAACTGTGTCCATACAAGAATTTTTAACCGAATAATTTTATTGTGAATTAAGTCAAACAGACAGACTTTAATAGCAGAACCATGGGATATAAACTCTTTTAATTGAACAGTGCTACTGGCAGCCTACTTAACCCTCTTCTGTTTAGAACAAAATGACATAGCTTTACATTTGATACTTAATAACAATCTGTTTCCCAGCCATCCTCCTTTTGTAACCATTTAGGTCTTTCAATTCCATCAGATTTGGAAGGGATAAGCTACTGATGAGTGCAGTCTTATATCTCTATTTCACTAAAACACAGAAATAAGTAAGTAAATAGGAATATAGTTACAGGAATTCCCAAGGAAAATTTTTCTGTGGTTTAACTTCTAATCCATTTTTATTTTTATATTAATGCAGATACCATCGAAGCATCAAAATAAGAAACAAGCTGCATATTCAGTTCTCTTTCAGGTATTCTAGTATATCAGCATGCAGCTGGAAAAGTAAACACAAAACACTTTCACATTGGTGATTGCTTTTGAATGTTTGTGTTTGACTATGGAACTTCTCCGATAGCAGTCTTTCTAAAGATTTATTTAGAATTTCAGAGGTCTAACAACATGCAACTGTATCAGCACTACAAAAATAATTTAAAACTTGCATGAAAATCCATAATACTGATAACTACTCATATCAAATACACTATATAGACTATGTACATATATCTGAGCAACCTGATCTAGTTGAAGATGTTCTTGCCCATTGCAGGGGGAGCTGGACTAGATGACCTTTAAAGGTCCCTTCCAACTCAAACTATTCTATTATTCTACGATATGTGTGGCTACAAACCTTTGCAGCTTTTCTATACTTATATCTCATGCATTTATTGTGAAAACTGCTAAAAGACAAATCCCCAAGAATTATATTTGGCAATAAAAGGGGAAAGATGATGAAAGCTACTTAAAATTCTACTCTCTTCAATGTAAATGCTGGATTGGAGCTTTTTCTCTGCACTGATTTCTGAAAAACAAAAAGAAAAGCAACAAAAAAATGTCTCCACTAAAGGTACAACAGTTGCTATCATGTTTACTATTAAAGATGACTAAAAAAATAATTCTAGTATGAACACCACACTTCAGTTAAAAGGCATAGAGAAATCCACTGCATGCAGGTTGATACCAGAATCTAAAAGTTAGAAATCATTATTTTTATCTTGGTCATAGAGAACAATTAATATTTTGCAATCAGGATGGAGTCAGTGCTAATGGTGATGCTATGCCGGGTGGAATATACTGCACCTTCCTTCCCTAGAGTGCTGTTGATACTAGAATTCTACAGAGGAGAGAAAAACAGAGAAAAAATAGCTGTCCCTGAAGTGCATGAGTATGACTCAGAACGTGTGCAAGAGACAGATCAGTGGAGTGAGAAGGTGCTGTTTATACACAGCTCCTTCATAGAGAAGAGATACTTCAAAATTATTTTCAGTTATAACTATAAAAATAAAATGACTGTGAGAACAAGAGGTCAAGTTTGGCTAAAGACTTTGGTACTCATTGTCCCTTTCACTTCCTTAAGCTGCAAATGAAGAATTCCCTTTATCTTTCTTCTTAAATAGGTGTGTATTCATGTGAATTTCCTCCCTCGGGAACACGCAATAATACACGCGCAAGCATTTAGCACAATTTTTACGTTTTTAACACACAAAGCCTTTTGTCTAGTCTCTTGATCTCTCAGTATCAGGTGCCTGACAACATAGTTCGAAAGTTGTGATGGTAACAGGATAAGGCTGAGTCTACTTCTAGGATTCCATTATTCCCCCTGAATTAGTTTCACCATAATACTTCCACTTGAGGGACCTGTATTACACTTCTCTTGCTCCCATCTCCACATGGAAGATCCTTGATACCAATGATCTGGAGAACTGAAGGGAATAATTGTGTAAAAATAGCTAATCCTATTTTTGCATCGTATGCAGAATGTCTTCTCAGACTGAATGTTTTCTCTTGTTTCAACAAAAGCTTAAGTTATTCTTTAAATCAGTAATTGGTTTTAGATGTAATCCATTCTATTAACTAGAAGATACGGGTAATTAGAAGTCCTAATAGGGGAAAAGAAAAAGAAAACAATCACTGTAAAACAGTGTTCAAAATGGTGTTGAATAAACAATTTTTATTTTATAACAGATTACAATAAATTATTTTGTTGACATAAATTGCTTTTATTTCAGGGGCACTCATTAGGATATAGTGTTGATGTCCATGCAACTCTGTTTTACTTTAACTGTGAAGCTAGAAGGACTCTATTTGCTATTACTGCTTATATAATTTTCCTCACAGACTTTATTTGCCTTTTTGGTTTTCCAAGTTCTTATCTTCTGACCTGTGCCAAATAGAAGAATTTGAGCACTAAAAAGCACTTGACTTGATATATTCAACATCAGATCAAATTCCAGACAGTATAATTCTACTGGAGGATAATTCTACTGGAGTATAATTCTACTGGAGGACTAACCCATCACTTGTTGACATCACCACCACACCTGTCAGCAGCTCTTGAAACAGAACGAGTGTCATTTGTACAAATTTTTGCCTTAGATAGACTCCACAGTAGTATCCAGCTTTAAACTTTGCATGTCACCTGCAGATTCTTACCACCATGGACAGACAGCTACTGTAGTAATGGAGATGTTGCGGCACAGAAAGTCAGGCTGTTGTGCTTTGCAAGTAAGTGCCATAGCTGTCACACACAGCAAGCCTGCAATATTTAGGTAGAAGTTTCTGAACAATTATGTGCACAAATACATCAGGGAGGAACAAAAAAGGAACATTGTTCCTTCCTATCAAAAGTCAGATTAAGGTAATTTTACAACCAGCCAGGTTGCACACTTACAGTCTTATGCTGCAATCCCAGCTCAGCCTACAACAGTGAAAACTTAGGGATTACGCAGTGGGTAGAACACTGTTCTTCTTAGACACACCTGAGATGCCCTGAGTTCAACTGTTACATTCAAATATGCAATATGTGCATGCAGTATCAAATTTATTTGGTTTTCCATTGATCAAATGCAAGATTTGAAGTTGGCCCAAACTTGCCCATTCAGGTGGGGCTGAAGGACTGGTTAATTGTCTGGACATGCAGAATAATACTAAGGTTATTAGGGTGTTAGCTACCTAGTAGCCATGACAATATATGATGGAGGTAAACACTATCACTAGGAGCTACAGATCACCACTTGGTTCTTTTATTCTTTTTCCAATTTTGCCGCTTGCTTCCTTATCATTGTTGCCCTTTCTATTGTTACAAACAAATCCTAAGGTTGTTTTTTACCTGCTTCTATATATTGGATTTTCTTTGGCAAGAAGGAAACCAACTGTGTTCAAGTCATTCCAGAAGTGCCTCATCACAGCAAAGCCCTATTAACTTCAGCATCACATCCAGCACATGATATCTAAACTGTGTTTCAGGAATGCATGAAAAAGTTTCCAAAAAGCCTCACAAGGTGTTTTTAACCTGGCCTTGACTTTCTCTGCATCACAAAACCAGTTAAGTTCATTTCAAAGTGAAGATGATTCATGCTCCAGTTCCCTTATCAAATAAATACTCTGACTGATACCACCCTGAGCTACTGATGAGTACCGGGACACCACTGACAGACGTCTTCTAGTGAAATTTAGGACATATATGGATTATCGGAATCATCTTTGCCCTCTTGGTTATTATTCTTGCTTTCTGCATACATCGTTATACCTTAAAGCATTCTTTGTGATTATTAAAACTAGACCAACCTTTTCCCTTACAAAAGAAGTTGGCATCTGTATTCATCTGGGGATTCTTAGAGCACGAGTCCTAAACACATTCCTATACTGTGTTTAGCAGAGGGAACTTTAAGCAGATGACACACAAATTCACAATAGCAAAGCTGATAGTTACACTGAGCACGAATTTCCTAAATTTAGCATTAAGGACATGTTGTGCAGGAAGAGGATGTGTTTGTGCAGGAAATTTTGAGATGCCTCATTTAAGAAATGTGTTACAGAAAAAATTTTACCACTATTACAGTATTTCATAAGTCCAATGACACACCTAGTACTGAGAAGCTTTTCTTGCAGTAAAACAAATACTGCAAGTGAAATAGGATGTATCATTCACTTAATGCATGCACCGTGAGTCCCTGTATGTCCCCGTTCCCTCAGCACTGTTTACTTGCTTGCAGAGGAAGCAGTGGAAGATATGTAACATACTACAACGGCAGATTTAACAGAACATTTTGCAGGCTACCTGATCAAGCAGATATATGTGTAGACTGGAGAGCCAGTACTTAACTTAGAGCATGCTTACCTTATTATTTAGAATTGCAAAGGGACATTTTGGTAGAGTCCCTCTCTTTGGTGCTATTTCCACCTCTTCAGCTGAAAGCAAAGAAAATACTTTGTACAGAAGTCACTACCATAGTCCCTATATGTTATTCAAGTAACCCAATGCTATCTGAACAACACAATGTTGATGCTGAATATCTTTATATATACAATACAAAGGTACTGACAACAATATAGAAATATAATTAGAAGAATTAGTACTCCAGGTGTACTATGAATAGTATTAACTAAAAAGTTACATTATGCTCTAAAATCATGTTGTAACCTGCTGTAGCTTTGTACACAGGCATCACTGAATTCTGTATTGCATTTTTAATCTAATTTAATATACTATTTTTAATATCCAGTTACATCTATGGCTGCGAATGTATGTGAATAAGGTTCTTCTATGACAAATGCTTAACAACAAAAGTGTAAAAGTAATTTCAGAAAAACAACTATATGCCACATCTAGCAATTATAAACATATGGTTAAGAAAGGCAACTTCTAAGAGGAGTCAAGATGTGCAAATAACTGTGGAGACAAGTTGTGGCTGCTTAATGCTTGTCCCTACAGCTGGTACAGAATGCCCACTCTCCCTTGTCACAAAACAGCTATATTCAGTTGGGAGATGTAGTCTATAAATATAGACAACACCCCTCTAACTGGAAAATAAGTGTCATAACAGATCTATTAATGTTCTCATGGGTACACTGTTTTAGTCCAGACTTAATATCCAAGAGCCCTAATCCCTTTTTATATGTAGGCATAGTCTTTCCTGTAATATAAATAAATTTTAATTCTGGTAAATCTGAAAAAGGTGGTAACAATGAAGGAAAATGCAATGGCCAAATTGTGCCCACTAAAATTAGTAATAACTACGTTCTACCTTAGACCTTCTATGAAGAAGTGGTACGTACCTTTATTTTTTTCACACTTGATCCACAAATAAAATAAAAGAATGCTGAGGCAACTACTAATAAAAACATTTATTTGCTTTCATATGCTATTTTAATAAACACTTTTCATGGGCACTTCTTCCTACCTATTGTTTTCTTGTTAGAACACATGGAAGTAATAGAATAGGCCAAAAGCATATTAATCTCACACTGAAATGGGAAATGTCAGAATTCTTAGCCTAATCTTTAACTATATAATAGCATCAAGACAAAAGAGTTTATACAAATTCATGTCTGTCCTCCCATTATCTTGACAGTTAAGTTACAGCAACATCTACTTCCTACCAGTTAATTTTACCAACACATCAAAAAATACATCTTCAGAATATGAAGATGTTTGGGGGAAGGAGTGGGGGATATTATTGGGAAAGGAGGCTCTATCTAATGATTAAGAACTAAAAATATCCCAAATACAATTTCAGATTAGGAGAAAATGGAATCACTGTCATGAAAACTGAACACTAGTTGTTTAGCATGGAAGCACTGCACTGTTGTAGCGGGATTTACAAGAGTGTCAGTTCCTCATTAAATCAAGTTAGTCTAGTATATAAAATATCAGCTTTAATTTCAATACAGTTGCATCAGGTCAGACTTCTCAGAGATAAATAAGGTCAAAAATACTGTGACTTTGAAATACAGGGAAGCTTTTTGGAGAGCAGCTTGCATTATAACTACACAATGACTCTAACATAGTGTCTGAGAAACAGTAGCTTAGTGCAACTGTGTCCATCTGCTATGCAGGTACAGTGAGTGCACTCCCTCTTGGATGAAAATTGACAGAGCCAGAAGATAAGCAACAAAATTATTATAATTTCATACAAGCGCAGAGAAAGATCTGCCCTTAGTTTTCTCCTGAAATATAATTTGACCTAAAATGTAACTGTCCAAATCTCTTAGAATGGTGACCTTATCTCAGAATATATTTAAAAAAAAAAAAAAAGAGCACATAATTATGTAACTGCATACATACTCCATGTATTGTTAGTTTAGGACAAAATTTATTTTGTAAAAGAAAAAAATCTGACTTTGTGCTTACCAATTACAAGCTTCCCTTAAAGTCACTGCATTGGACTCAATTATTACAAAACCAATTTAAGATAAATGCACAGAATGAACACGTAGAATTAATTTTACAATAAGAATTTTTCAGATTAAATAATTAGTTATCTGGACAATTAAAAAAATTGCTTGAATGAATTGAAAATTTCCCTATTCCCTGTGCCACTGAAGTATCGCCATAACCAATATTTACAATAACTTAAGCATAAAATTTATTCATGATTCTATAAATTAATTAGATTCTATACGTAGGTATAGACTCTAAGCAGGCTAAGGAAGTATTAGAATAATAATCTATTATTTAAATACTGAAAATGTGAATACAGGTGCTCCAGGCTTTGTACTGTAAAATAATCACAAGCATGTATACGCATGCAGATTTGGGGTATTAGGAAGAGCTAATTATGGAGTGTGTGTTTTTATTTGGGAACAGAGGTTACTGATTTTCTTTGGTCATAGACTGTCAACAGAAAAGAATAATATTTAGTTACAGAAAGCTTTTTCTTATTCTTCTATTTTTCTATGTCTGCCAATTTAAAATGATACTTTTAATACAGGAAGCAGCATTCATGTTTGGCTTGATATGAAAATACTAAAATAAAAACATTCAAGCTAAGTTGCAAACAAGAAAAGTCTTAACAGCTTATCTTCTACTAGAAAACACTGATAAACATATAGGACCAAATGAATTATACATATATACATGTACAAAAGAATGTATATGGGGAAGACCAACAGAAGAATTATATTATCATATTAATTGCAGACCTGCAGGTCTGAGTTAGGCAAGGAGATTATTTCATTATTTTGCAGAGTTGCCTCAGAGAGTCTTTTCTGTTAATCTTTAGCCTCTAGGGAGGCTTGACATTAAAAAAAACCTCAAACCCCAAAAAACCTCAAACCCCACTGTTCTAAGAATTAATGTTTAATATAAAATATATCAGAAGCTGTCTGTATCAGTGTAGCATAACTGAAAAAGCTTCAGGTCAAGTAAATGTATTATTCATTCACTATTATGAGCTATGTGCTCTGTCTAAATGTAAATTATACTCTGCAATTATTTTTAAGTTTTAAAGAGCATCATTCATAAAGCCAATTAAAATGATGCTGTGATTAAAATAATCAAAATTCCTGTACAACAGCCCAGAGGGCAGCTGCAATGGCATGATAAATTACACAAATCTAGCAGTTCAAGTCTCTATGTAGATTAGAAAGAGGTCATCAACTTCAGAGAGTGGCAGAGTGCAAGACTGACAAAGATAAAATCAAAACAACTTGTTCACTGATTTTTGGGATGGTGAGGAATACTAATGCTGCCTAACTGAGGCATGTAGGTTGGAAGCCAAACTGCCCCAGCAGCATCCCCAGCAGACAGTGGGCAGGGTGGATTTCTGCTGGGGTGATTCAGAGTACACCTTCAGGAGACGTAACAAGATGACATTAGAGTTTACATGTTCTGAAAGGGTAGGTTGCATTTCCATATGCTGACCATACGCATCTCTGCAGCTTGCTTGACTCCTCTGTGAGATCACTTAACTAGAAAAAAAAATACAAATCAAAACAAACCAGAAAATTTCAGGAGGAAAACATCCACGGGGGTGATTTAAACCCTCCAGTGAATGTCTGGCGGAACTTTAAGGCTACAGCCTGGTGATGGAATGAGAGAACGGGGTCCATGAGAACCCCATGGACAGCAGGCAGCGGTCTGCATAATCAGTCTCAGGGCAGGCGAGTCCTAAGTTTGGTCTTGTGGGGGAGTGTCTCTGTCTCCCTTATCAGGAAAACTATCTTGAACACCCAGTGTAAGCAGTGTAAATACCTTCCCCGTTACCTCACTGAAACACTATCAACACCAAGCACTGACTGAATCAAACCTAGACTCCACTGCCACCAAAACTGGAGAGGCTCATATTTCTCTGGTATCTGTGCAAATGGAACGTAAATCAACTTAGTACCTAATTTTCACAGACACGAAATATTCCTAATGAGCTCTGAAATTTCCCTTCTCAGTTCTAATGACCTTAGATTAATGGCCAGACTGTGCATCCATGAACTCAGAAGGAGCTCCTATTTTGGCAATATTTTTGTAAAACTACTTTGACAATGATAAATACATTTCAGCTTACGATCTTGCAAGGTTCTCACTGTTATGCCCTTGTTCCAGTAAATTCTTTTTTGTTTCCATTTTTATTTTAACCTAATAGACTATTTTTAAAATTTTAACATAACTGAAAATTTCTTCTTAACTTCTATTACCCTGGTCCCACTTGTGCCACACAAATTAGAAATGTAAATAGTTTCTACTGTATAAGAAATATTAATTTAAAAGAAGGTTCTAGAGTGAAAATCCTTTGAAATAATTCTGTCTTACAAAATGGACTGGAGGAGAACACAGAAAACAGAGAGATCCAAGAGAGTAGCTATCACCTCAGTAGACACCAACACTTTTTTTTCTAATCTGTGTATCTACCTAACTTCTACCTATCGTCCTATGTCTTTGCAATAGTTAGGCCATACCCTCACTCAGGGAAAGTTTTGAGATAATTACACACAGCTCATGATTTTGAGTTTAGGAAGTTTGCAGTTTTTGCTCTCCTAATAATTATAAATTTTATAATCTCCCAGATGCTGCATGGAAAAAGCATGAAAACCCCACACAAGATTAAGTACTTACAGGAATGGTTGTCTTAAGCCTACAAAATTATAGGGTTACTCATGACAGGGTCTCCATATCTGAGCTTTGTGTCATCTTACTGCTTCTGCAGTAGGCACAAGCATAAACACAGCTCTTACCACTGTGGAGCCTTTGATCCCCTGGAAGAATGAAAAAGTAAATTAATTAAATTCTAGTGTAGCTTTTTGTTAGAAATACTGCCAATTCTCTGAGGGAGGATGAAACATTTTACAGCTGCTCCTGAGCTTCGGCTTAATCTGGCATTCCTACTCCAGACCAACAGACAGCTTTGGTGAGGGCTATATACTTGAAACTTTCCTCAGGTAATGCTGAAAGGTCTACAAATTAAAAAAGCCAACGTTATTGGTCAGCATGGGTGTGATTTTTTAAAAAGTTGCATTTGATCAAATGAATGTACTCTGCAAAGACATAGTTGATTACAGCACATTTATTTGTGATTATTCCAAAAGCAGAAATTACCTCTCAGAGTCAAGCAACAGTACCTAAAAAGAAGTGTGTATAAAATGCATTATTTAGGTACTCAAAAGCAACGGGAATGCATTCCACTCCCCCCTTTTTAAATAATAATAATAATAATGCAAAATAGGACTGTTTTGCTCATTTTGAAGCAGAAGATAGCCCTTTGTTGTTCCCTGTGACAGGGACATTTCCCATCAAAAGGAAATTGGTTCCTCACAAGGCTCAAAAAAAGCCTCCAAAAACCAAACAAAAAACCCCACCACAATCACAGTGAATTGGGTTCTCTATTGCTTTCTGGACCCTTTGTAAAGCTCACACCCAGCACACAGGCGCATCAGTTGGCAGTAGCACGTCTGGAGTCCTGCCAGAACATGTTCTTTCCCTAATTTGGGGATGATATCCAGCCGATAGAAGTTAACAGCTCTAACATGCAAAAAAAAAGCACAATAATAATCTTTCTCCTAATATCTCTAATTGGAGTGCACTAACAAAATGAAAATAATTTCAGCAAAGAGCAGAGCCCACTGCTTCATAAATTACCTTTGTCTTTTTCTTTTCTTTTATTTTTCACACCAAAGCCATTTGTGAAGAGTGAAAACTATTCTCCCCTCTGTGAATTCTACATTAAAAAATGCCACAGACATTTTCAGCTGTTTCATTTGATGAAAAGTACAATTTCTTACAGGTGTTCTGCAGAAATAAATAAGAGGCATAATTACTGGAAATGATTTTTATGGAAATTACTAGGCAATTTCGGTTAGCTGTACCACCCTGGATCACTGGAGAAAGTGCCATCTGAGGCAGCGTTGGGTTTCCCCTCCCTATCTAAGGCCACATGCCAACATGACTATCCCAGAACCTCTAGAGGCTGAAAAAAAGATTTCTGAGGGTATGTAGCAAAACTCATTTCAACTTCTTAAAATACAATAAAAACTTTCCAGTATATATTTTAGAATTCTCTATTTTTGCATTCTGCGAGGAAAAAAACCCCCTCCCTTTCAAATGAGAATAGCTATTTCCGAATAATTTAAAACTGTTGGGATATACACTTCTAGTTTGCAGGTTTAATCTTGTGGTTTTCTCTATAAAACATAACTTTAGTGAAGAAAAACACTATGATTAATAACTTGAATCTAACCCTGGCAAGATTTAAGAACCCCTCCCCAACCAATTTGAGCGTCCAGAAACCCAATGCAATGAAGACGCACAGTGTGATTTGAGCAACTTTGTAATATATGGGAGCAGAGCATAATTTTAAAGGCCTTGAGTACCTTTAAGAATGCATAAGTAACCTTTTTCATTATTAAAAATTTCCTTTGGTCACTCCACTTTAAAGTCTGAATAAAATATCACTAGTAGATAACTAAGTCCAACAGTAGTACCTGAATACAGTAAATTCCATGTGAATATATTACAAAAAGAGCAGTATATTAGGATTCCATAATAACAATCTTCCTAAAATCTGAGTTGGTTTTGCAATATGAACACATACCATTATCTTGATATTTATTTAAGGTACCTAGATAATTACAATTACAGCTTAATCCAATTATTTAATGGATAACATCTTTCTATTACTTATAATTAAATAGTAGCATTTCAAAGAAATTAAGAAAAATGTTGTTTATCATACGTAACAGCTACATTATACTCAGCACATTAAATTTCAGAATTCTATCTGTGCAAAAATCCTATGCAATTTTTGCTATAATTTTCTTCATGATATTTTGTAACTCTTTGACACTGCATTGCTTTCCAATTACTCAGCTGAAGTACATTTGTCTGAAACATATGTCTACCCTTTTCAGCTATTTGAGGGTTGTTCGGTATGGTAATCTCCATCAGTTTAGTCAACTTAAAAATCCCCACTGATCCCTTCACTTAAAAGGTTTAAAGACTTGGAGCTTAGGATCCTCCTCACTGTTAGCAGCAGAAGCTCTTTCAAAGCATTCTTTCACTCTAGATGAAGCTAATCCTTTGTCAGAAAGTAAACAAGGAGTTTTACATTTCTTACAACAAAACAAACATGCACAGAACAATAACAGAACCCACCAAAACAAAACCATAAATAGCAATCTCAGAGGGCTTCACTCAGATTTCATAATACATAAGGACTCTGAAAATGTTCAACTGGCCTAGATACACACAGCAGCATGACACAAATACGGGGCAAGGCTTAAATGACAGGCCACAGCTCTCTTGAACACACACATGAAATAACAGGAATAATAACCAGGCATAAGTTACGCACATCCAGACCTTGGTAATAAAAGCACCATTTCTATTGCATAAACATGGGAGCAAAAAAACTTTAATTCCCACAGGGATCACACTGGACATAAGATATCTCATTCGTTGGACCTAAAATTCCTTAACCTTGTTTCCTGAACTCATGGTCCATCAGCCAGCTTTAACCTGTTGGTGCTTATTCATGGAAGGGCACAAGACCTTGGCTTCTTTTTGGACTTCAAATAACCTGCCCTGGGGGACATAACATGGTTGTAGCACTACCATGCTAATTTTGCAACATCAACCCTAACGAAGAAAGATGAAGAAAAAAAAAAATCAAGGCAAACAAAAGCCCCACATCCTAGCTGTCTAGTCAGTTTTTAACAATTTTTTTTTCTCAGCTCCTGATACCAAAGAATACCATGACTGCAGCCTCCTGAACACTATAACACTGGTCTTGTCCAGAAACTGAAATATCACTTCTCTCCACAATGCAATGAAGAGCTGGGGCAGCATTTACTTAATCTTAAACCAGTAAAATCTCCCATTTGGTCAACAGATGGGAGGACTTAAATTTTCTAACTGTTGAGAGGCACCTAAAAACCTTGGTTCTTCTTGGAATTGGTCAAACAGTCCAATTTGAAGAAAATGGCATTGGTTATTGATTTGTATTTAAACCCCATCAAGAAAAAAAAAATCAATCTACTTAGCCATTGGAGAGCAGAGTGAAAAGCCATGCCACACGTATCAGTTGAGAAAGCAGAAGTGCTTGTTTACCCCACAAAAGACAATATGGCACAGCGTTCCCTATCTTCTGTTCAAGCAGCCAAATGCCCTTCCAGTTAATGAAACCATAGATCTCTTCTAAACCACCCGGAAACCGACTACATGTGAAGAAAGGAAAAGTATTCAGGCTTATTCTTTAAAGCACCTCTTTTTCTGAGTCAAATCACTTGTCTTCAATGCTGGCATTCTTGAAGTCTCTAGCATAGCAGCATGAACGATGTAGCTGTTATTCAACGAGGAACAACATATGCAAGATACTGAGCAGTTTATTTTCTTGATAAATCTGAGAGAAAAATACTTGCAAGTACAGGCTACATAGAATTTTATCAATAAAAAAGGAGACATTTAAAAATAGTAAATAAATTTTAAAAAGGGGTTTTACATTTATTGTTCAAATTGTTTTGCTTTATTTTTTTTCTCAACTAGAAGATATTTTAATTGCTTTAGCTCTGTTACTTTATTAAAGAAAAAAACCCTCTATGGGTCAAAACCACCTAATTTTATCTTGTTTATCTAGTGTTTATTCTTTTGTGAAAGTTAAATTTCATTCTCTACCAGCTCCTTTTTAAAATACTTGTTCAAAATGTCTCACGTTTAGCTCTGTCTTCCTTTTTTATAGCCAGAATTTCTTTTTTTTTAATGAACTATTTTGTACACTGATAATAGTTTAACTTGGGCAGGCTTTCTATAAATTATGTTAAGTCAGTTAGATAAATATCTCAGGTTCATTTAGGATATTCTGTGATTATCAAAAGTATTATCGCTAAAAATGGAATTCTTTAACAGCTTATTGACACACTAAATTTATTTCTCTTTCACTTTTTTATGGGTGCCAACCTTCAGGATCTCTGACCTTGCAAATTACTAGACCACGTGCTTAATTTTAAGCACAAGCAATCTCATCAGCTTCAGAAGGTCGTCACATTCGAGTAAGTTAAGGATGTCTAATGCACTTTGATGACCCTAAAGGTTCAATCTTTATAATTAACTCAAAAAAATAATGGCTTCATTTGTCTAATCAAAACCATGTGTCAATTAATAGACAGTAAATGTCACTTTACTATGTTATTAATTAGCTTGAAAAACATTTCAACATTCTTAAAGCAGCTGTTTTAGGATGAAAAACCACTAATACAAGCAACACTGTCATATAGGTAACATATAATTGTGTTCTTCCAGTATTGTATTTTTTTCTGCTTTGCTACTTTTCGCTTGTCTTTATACACACTTCAGTATTCTTCATTAGCATATTTGGATAAAATGAAATACTACATGGTAAAATGAGATTACTAAAGCCATAAGGAATGTTCAAATTAAATTAAGCAGCAATGAGTTAGTAAATTGTCTTACAGCTGTATTTCTCTTCTTAATCACAACTGCAGCTGCTTGTAGAAGTGGTTGGGTAGTAACAAGCACTCCTATGAGGAGATACATTTCAAAGTAAGCGGCTCTTATAGATTCTGTGGACCACAGAGAAGCTGTGTCTATATAATTATTATATAAAATTATTTTTTTAATCTGCCTATATACAGAAGTTCAGTTAACTCTCTTCTGATGTCTTTGGTAGCATATTGTTTGAGCTCTGGCTATCAGTAATTCAGGATCAGAATTATAATGTGTAATATTTCATTTCTAATCCTGTTATTTCTAGTTATCCATGGTAATTATGTTTCTGTTAGCGACTTAGTATTGGACATGCTTTTCATTTAAACGGACCCTGCCAACTCCCTTAGGCCTACAGTGGACTTTGAATTCAGTTCCTGTAGTAGCAATGCAATTGGATTTATTAATGTAATTCTACCATTTAAAACAATCACTCACCTTAATTACAATAAATTTACAAGGCATGATCCGCATGCATGAGATTCCAGGCAAGCCAGACAGCCCTTGATCTACTCAGCTGTTTGATTATATACATGTACCTGAATCTGACGCTCAGACATCTGTTTTATATGCTGAAAACTACAAATAAAAATTAAAAAATTAATTAATCATATTTCAAAATCTGACTTATACAATTTTCTTACAGAACTTTTTTAATGAGCTATTTTTTAATCTCATGATGTAGATCTCTGAAAATTTAATCTAAACATAACCACAAAAAGAAAAAAAAAGCTTATATTGAAATTCCTCTTTTTCAGATTTTTTTGACATTAATTAGGGGCTAAAATACAGCGATGGAAGTCTGGAGTCAAACAGTAAATGTATAGGCAATCTGCTCCAACAGGTAACTCCGGAAACAGGATCATTATCTGTTTATATGCACAACATTCAGTCTGGCTTTACCTATTTGAAATCAAATTTCCTCTCAGCTTGTCACCATGTTTTTTAAAGAACTATTAGGTATCACATACTAGGTATTACTCCACAATGCCAGATTATTCCATATCATTTTGCCCCATTGTTTTTCTAAATTTAGATCCTTATACTGTCTCTCTAATGTACCTTAGAATTGACTGTCTCCTAGATATTAATCTTTTTTATTGCATTTCTAAAGCTCAGGCTCTAGAGGCTAGTGTATTTTTCCCATCATCTACTGATACCGAGAGCAATATGAGACGTATCCAGAGAATCAGAACATTTTCTTTGATAAGTCTTAGTGTGCTTCATCCTCAAAACCATTAACAAAAATGTATCTACTTCCCAGTAAGCTGGAAAGTGACTTGAAAAATAGGCCTTCTGCAGTTCTTCTTCTATGCTGGGTTTTGCCATTCTGTCTCATGTCCCCAGAAAAGCCTATCTGGAGAATCATTTTATTTCAGACCTTTTCCTCTGTGCTTTTCTACAAGGAAAATGCCTTGTCTACGGCTAACCAAGAAGTCACAAACAAATTTCAGGTTCCTAGGTAGCATTTCCTAAGGAATCTGTCATAGCACAAGGTGGGCAAAAGTCCCTTCAAGCGGGATTAGTTCCACCAAAAACTTGAAAAGGAAAAAACAAGGCTATGTTTTAAATGTGACACAGAATGAGGATCGAATTTTATAAAATGGTCTTAAAGACTTAAAGGATTGATAGTGTCCTTTTGACAGTCTTAATTACACAGGATTATTTATATCCCTGACTTTACAAGCAATCCATTAATAATAAATGGCACTAGCGCTGCAACTGACCACCCTGCTTAAACAATAGTTGAACTACAACATAAAATGTTACTTTAATTATATGCAAACTCAATACAAACTTGTATTTAAAAACTAGGTTGCTATTAAGAGAGGGATGAAGTAAAATTGTTCTCTTAAGGATTAATTACTCTGGAGTAATCCATGTTTATTCTGTTCATCCCATATTGTTTTCTTAAACCTGATCCTCACTATGGCTATCACACAAATAACTTAGCTAAATTCAGAGAAACCAAACTGAAATTTAAAAAATTCATCTCTCATGTGGGATCATAGCTTTCCCACCTTGCTACATACAGAATTTGTTGATTAAAAAAAAAAAAAAAAATCTCCTTTTGAATTTTATCGGTCAAACCTGCTAAGATACTTCATGATGTGACATGCTCCCCATAAAACAGCTGAGATGTGCTCAGAGATGTCTCATGAACTAAGCCTGATTATGGTGAAAGATGAAAAATGTCACATAGCAAGTAGTAAAAATATGATCTGCACTCTCAGCCTTACTTTAATTTCCTTTAGTGCCTTGTATGAAACTTATATTTTAAAATAAATAACTTCATTTGTGATCCAAATCAGAAAGTCTCCTTAAGCAGTCTCTATTCTGTAGGATTTCATCAAACCAAGTGATTTGATATTTCTTCATGTAAGCCATACCTCGCCTATGGTTTATTTGTGAAGTAGCTTTGAGAGGAGTCATAGGCAGGTGACAAGCTTTGCCTTCCCAGAGGAAGTTTGCAAAATCCTTCCACTTCATTATCCTACCGATGTTTTCTCATCTTCACATGTAGGTCAAATCACCTCTGGTTAATGCTATACTGAAACTATTTTTTGTTTTTATTACTTATGTTTCAAAATAAATAGCCTCAAGAAAAGGAAAACATAATACCATTGCCAATGCAGTAATTATTTTCAGGAATATGTAATATGGTGTGTTATCACAAAATTATGTCAAAAGAAAAAGGAGGAGAATATTTTAAAATTTAAATGAGTAGCACTTCAAAAGTGAAGAATGGCTTATTAGAATCATAATATCATAGAATGGTTTGGGTTGGAAGCAACCTTAAAGACCATCTAGTTTCAAGCCCCCTGCCATGGGCAGGGACACCTTCCACTAGACCAGGTTGCTCAAAGCCTCATCCAGCCTGGCCTTGAACACCTCCAGGGATGGGGCATCCACAACTTCTCTGAGCAGTCTGTGCCAGTGTCTCGCCACCCTCACAGTAAACAATTTCTTCCTAATATCTAATCTAAATCTGCTTTAACTCGAATGTAAAGTTTATTTTCTCAAAAACAGAACACAGGACAAGTTTACAGGTTCTTTGTAACAGGTATTTAGTCTTTATTTGGGCGAACTTCTACTATCATTAATTATAATGGTGCTTAAAGGCCAAATGTGATGTTGAATACCCACGTTTCACTCACAAACTGCAAGAAGTCTACAGCTATTCCAAAGTAAAGCCACATTCATTATGAAGAACAATACTTGCCCAATAGCCAACTGACCTGTCTTTCTCTTGACTCCAGGTGAAAAGAGTGCCCCTAAAAGTCACCAAAACCAGACTAGCGGAGAAAATAATTTAGGGCCATTAGGTCTTTCTGAAGAAGTCTGGCCTTGTCATCATACTCTCCCCACTCTCTTTCTCATCTTGATGGATATCTAGTTGTAGCAGCTCTGCTAACTGCATCTTTGTTACAAGGAAGAAAAATGTCTCAGGAAGGCTAATCACAAGTTGTTTCTAAATGAGAACTGGGACATTCAAGGCAACAGAGAAAGTCATGTAGTCAATGGCCCTACTCCCCCTCACATCTTCAATCTAAACACATCAGATGATCAAGGGATGGAGAAAAGGGCATTTCAATCTCATTTTACACCTGCAGAATGAAGTAAACGGAAAGCCAAGTAAATCGCCTGAGTCCGTATGAGAAGTTCATAAACTGATTTTCAGGATCACTGCTCGGTGGTTCAATTTAAACTGATTCATGAAATCAGTCTGTTTGAGAAAAACATGAAGTTTGACCCTTTGAAAGATACACTTGACACTTTCACAAAAATTTAGAACATTGTGCTAAGTCTTATGTCTCTCAGTTTAGCTTGTGTGCATATTACAACTGAGAACAGCAGCAGCAGCAGCACTCAGAAGCTTTGTGCTCTGTATTCTGTTAGAGTTGAGACGCACAACTCCAGATCTCAACAGTAAGTTGAGACTAAATAATCAACTGAAATAACGATAGTAGCGCCTGATTTGTCCCAGCAAAATGATGCCCCCCTTTGAGGCCATCCTCAAGAAGTGGAAAAGGCTAATTTTTTCAAACTGTTGCAGTAACGGTGGTTTCTGTGGGTGAACAGGGAGATTGAAGAACGAGTAAATGTGACAACATTCAAGATTTGGATAGACAGGAAGACCTGCTCTTGCATAACAAACTCATTTTTTCCAGTCAGGGTGCTGAAGTGTAATCAAAGATCCAGAGTGTCTAATGGTGATTTTTCCGTAAGCATGGCCACGTTTCAGTTTGAGTCAAAGGTGTTTCAGTAAATGTTGATAAAAGCTCTGAAAAGTGGTAGATGTGCTGGGCAGATTATCCATGGACAGCTGGATGCTTCCAAAGTGACAGAGCTGAACTGGCTTGAAGGGCATTCTTCAGGTTAACAATGCAAAATGGCATGAACTGCTGGCAGCGTTCAATGGGACTCACTGCATAGCTCTATACTTAAGTCTTTCTAGTATACATAGGCCTATATTTCTCAGACTATATAGCTTTCTTCGTGTAAGTCCTTCATTTCAATCGCAGCATATTTAGTACAGAGGCCCACACTGCACAGTGGACTGCATATCTTTCTGAAATGCCTCAACAGTTTTCTGCAAGTCCCTTATTCAAACGACTGAACAATGCAGAAGGGCACAGAAACTGCAGAGCTTTCTCCACTTCCCAGCCTGCTGGTAACACAGACAGGTCAGCCCATGCACATGAGGCAAGGATAGAAGTACAGTAATTTTTCTGCAGCAGATTTCTGCTTCTGAAAGGGGAGGAGGCTGGAGTAGGGAGGAAAAGACAGGAAGGAGTGGAACAACTGTGCATCTGATATATATATATATATTACTTTCTTTCAAAAAAGTTTGTATAGTTAAAATTTAGAACAAAAGAAACAAAGGCAGAATTGCATCATGTGATCCAAGTTAGGAGAAAAAGTAGGAAATGTTTTCTAAAATTTCTTCCATTTTCTTTATATTTTGAAAATTTATTTTCTTATATTTTTGAAAATATATTTTGAAAACTGTCCAGAATAAGGAAAATATGGTACACAAAGATAAAATGCGCATGTCGGCTACCAACAGAGAGGGAAAAAGAAAAAAAAAATTGGTCTTTCTAGGTTCTTCATCTAGAATACTTTTCATAATACTGCCACAGTGCTGAAGGAAAGTGGACATAAGTTCTGAGCAGGAAAAAAAAGCAAGAGAGACATTCAGTAGCCATAAAAATTTCATGGACTTGTTCTGTAGTCCTATTGTTATTAAATGCATTATCAAAAGAAATTGGGACTTTGGATTTTGGCTTAGGCGAGATTGAAAAACATATCGTTTAATAATTTAATTTGTATTTATGGAATACAAAACAACAAAACCCTCTCATTGCTCCTGAATCACAAAGGTCTCCTAAGAAGTAACCTAGCCTGATCTTAAAACATGCTTCAGAAGGGGGAAAAGATGACAGCTGAAATCACTGGGAGATGTTTTAAATTCCTAATAAAAGATGATAGAAGTTTGGAAATTCTTCATCTTGTTGTGTATACTGCCCTTCATGCAATAATAGCAGTGGTGGTATATATTTTTTATTTCTTTTTCCTTCTATAGGATGCCATCCTTTGTCAGACTGAAAATTAAGTTGGAAGAGGAAGCTAAGAAAGTTGAATGCATGCCAACTACTTTTTTTGTCTTTTTTCCTGACACCAGCCTACATGTATTCTCCCTCTCCTGGAAAAGGAAAACTCTAGCTATTTTGCTTAACAGTTCCCGTACTTTTCAATTACCAGTAAGCTCCCACCAATGCTGAAAATGAAGTACAGGTCACAGCTGCTTGTCTACTGTCATTGCTGCTTGGCTTTGCTCTTCAACAATACACAAGAAGTTTATTATCCTTCCTATCTTTATATTCCTGTTGTAGTGAAATATGCCTCTAGTTTGAATTACTGACACGTTTCTATTAAATATCAAGCTGGACTGCAATAAAATCCAACAGTGTTTAAAACAGATATAGCCAATATCTCAAAAAGTTTAGAAGAAACATTTAATATTTATGTATGATTATGATCTCGTAATAGTTGAAGTTACATTTAATAGCTACATCTCTGCTCACCAGCTCAGCTTGGCTTAGGGAAAGAAAGACTACTAACTCTTTTTCTCTCTAGGTGACATTTGAAAATATCTTGTTCCAAATATATGAAAGAAAAAAAGAATTATGGGAAGCTCCATTTTTTTTCTGTTTTGTTTTTCTCTCTGGATGAAGCACTAAATTGTTAATGTCTTCACTTATATTCTAATAATGATCCAGCTAGTATCAATCTTCAAAACTGATTTTGAATATTATTTTATATATATATCTATATATAATTATACTGCTTTATTGAGAGGGGGTTTCTTGTAGTTCAGTTTATTTTTCCACTTAAGTGAAAAACAGAGATCAAATTAAGCTTCTGGAAAGTGTCTGATAGCAAAAGTATTGCTCAACCCACTGACCCATATACAGAATTTTTGTGTTCTTCACAAAGGAGTACACCACAAAATACAAACAGTGTTGCTTATGTTTCTTGGTTAGCTAGTATTGTGTAGTGTATTCTGAAAGAGACTCTACTAGTCTTCTTTCTGTACATGCATATTATATAAAAACATATTTTTATAATATTTAATATAAAGAAAATATGGGAATACTACATTCCTTAGCATTTTAATATCCTGCAAAACAGTAACAAGGAAACTAAACCAAAGGTAGCTTTCTTAGCTTAACGTCTTCTCTGTTTGGCCTTATTGTCTTAAAATAGCACTAATAAACACATAAAAAAAGAGTCCGTTTTGAACCTCTTAGAGAACCACTTAACTCAGTTGCAGTTTTCCATCTAGAAAGATTACAGATTGGATATTTAAACTGATACTAAAAAAACCCCTACTAACGCAAGGGCAAATAATAAGGAACACTTCTAATATATCAAAAAAAGTATATATTTAGTGTTGCAGAAATATTGAGAATAGAGGTTATGCATGATTATGGGGAAAGTTAGAGAACCATTATTTGTTTCTAATATCATACCGTTAGTGTTGCTAATATCCAACAATTGCAAATAGCAAGACAAGTAAATTTTTTTTAAAGGAAATTGATCACAGAAATAAATTAACAGAATGATACATTGACCTTTGCAGCTACGGTCTATGTCAGACAAGGTATCTCACACATTTTGAAGTTTAGATATAATACTGCCATCAAATTCCAGCATTTCTAAGACTGACAGAGTTAATCCTTAAAGCTTTGTAATTTTAGAATGGAAAGATAATGACACCAGAATATAATATATATTTAAATAAAAACCATAAAGATAATATATATTTTAATGTGTATTTGATGAAAATCCAATAACAAACAATTCATAGTACACTGAATCATGGTATATATTTATATGGTTCTGTATAAAATTTTATATTAAAAATATTCAGAAGCAGTTGTAAGGAAGTAATTTATCTTATATATTTCCATCAGCTTTCCTATAGAACAGTATTTTTTTGTGTTAATGTGTCACTTACACAGTGAGTAAGCTTCACAAAAGTGTCAAAGCTTTGGGGGCTCATAGTCTTTGAAAACACTAACAGTCTGAACAAGACATGTCAGCCTTTATTATTAATCCTTCCTTTGAGAGATGGAAAAGGTTGGATCACAGGTTGTTCATTCTGAACACTTGCAACAGAACTACCCTTACTTTGTAGGTGGTAAAACTCTCATTATTATTACCACAGCAACACTTCAAATGGAAATGTTCTTTGTATACCACAAAGCACAAGAATGTCAAAAATTTTTAGGCTGTGAAGGAAGCTTAAATTTCTTAAAGTATTTCACACTTCTATCCTTAAAAAAAAAAAAAATCGCATGCAAAGTTTTAGCTTTTCTTAAGGAAACCAGCACATAGCGACATAGGGTGGGCAGAAACAAAAAGAGGAGAATGAAAGTAAAGAGAATTATATGCCTTTTTGTCCCTCCTCTGAACAAAGACAAACAATAGCTGATATGAAACCAGATCCAATTTGCATTTCATTAGCAAGTTGAGAAGCACAGAGTTCCATCTGTTCTGCTAGAGGCTGCAGTAAATACTGGTTTTTGTATTTGTGGGTCTGCAAACAAAAATCATTCTACTTCAATACCTTCTTTGCAAGAACAGATGATTATTTTGTTTTGGAGCCCCCATTCTCCAGTATTACCGTTTTCTACAAAACAACTTCTTTAGACATTTTCAAACTACATTAAAGAAAGTGATTCACCTGCTAGCTTGGAAGAAATCCTAGATAATGACTGATCAATTTGTCTTTTATTTAACAGCAAGTTCAGAAGAAACCTTTTACCTACAGTGAAAGAATACACAAAACATTTGACTTAGTGGCAGATTCTGTTCAGTTTTTAACGATTTTCAAGATGCTTGATTTTTATATGGGAGTAAATTGTATTTGTGAACTAAGGAGTGTCACAGCTACAACTCTTGCTATATGTCTAATTAGCCCCTCAGGTTAGTCTTTAAGTGCTGCCACTCCATGCTGAAGGCAAAGATTATATTTTTATCTACAAAACACTCTGCTCCTCCTTCGGTCTTATATGGGTTTCAGACAGGTTTTTCTTTAAGCAAGGGAGATTTGGAGCCGATTGGTATTTGGAAACATAAATTCCACACAGTCCTTTTGACAATAAGTAGCATTTTCTGTCCCTCTGGAAGTCATCCTTGGCTAATGTACTCTGGCACCTTCTGCATCAAATACTCAATCAGCAGATCCCCCAAAGACTCCATTCAGAGCAGCTCACTTGAAATGCAGGACTCTCAAAGTAACTGATATGAAAAAAGGTTCAAAATTAATGACAAAAAAAAGAATATATTTTCTTATCCACAGAATTACTAGGCCTGTATAATCTTAGACTTTGAAAATCTGGGGTCAGTGTAGTTTTTTACCCTGTGACAGTCACTGACCAGTTCTCCTTCTTTCTAGACAGTAACTCTGTAATTTCTTTACTAATTTGTTGTTCCTAGATTCATCAGAAGTCATTAGACCCTGCAGTTATACAGTTGGTTTTTTTAGAGAACAGTCATTGTTTCCTGACCTAGTAAAATATTTTCCAGACAGCTGCTTATCTAGAGCCATTGAGTTTGTTTGCTACAAACTGCCTAACTACACTAATCTAGAATCCAATAATTAAACATTTCAAGAACCTAGTAGATCCATACATATATTGGTCTCACTATGCAGGTCATAGCATTCATAAGCTGCTGTAGATCAGTGCTATGGCCATCACAGACAGTTTGAAATCGTGAAAAAAACTGAAGTTCTTCAGGGCTTTCTACTTAAGGAAAAACTTTTCAGAGCCAGAAGACAAAAGGAAAGTTGCCTCCCAATCTGTTAAGTGTGATGTATGCTTGCATTTATTGGATCTATGCTTTTATTTGATGGATGCAATTCTAGAATTTACTATCTTCTTCCTGTGATGGATTTCACTATGGAATCAAATAGGATGTCAGAAAAGAGCAAACTGGGATAGATTTTAATTTTCAGCCATACTACATGGTGAAATCTAAAATTATTTTTACAATTTCACTTTAATAAGAGAGATAATGTTCATTTTCTATAATCAAACAGCTCCTTACATATTGTTTGTTCAACAACTCATTACCTGAATTCTGCAGAAATATCTCTATCACTTCAGAAAACTGAAAAATTCCATTGAATTTAGCAATATGTCTAATTTTTGTTCTCAGAACTCAAACCTGAGTGTATTCCTTCAACCAAGCAGAAGGGTTTCATTTTACCTAGAGCTGATGCACAAAAAATGAGGAAGTGTTCCCTCAAACTGTCTATCTGCTTAAAATCAACTTCAATAGTTCCTCTGTTTTTACTCAAAAAGGAAGATATAGAATTTAAAAAGGCTGACAATTTTAATATACTACACCATTACTTATTAAGATTGATCTCTTGATATGTAAACTTTGATATAATTTAGTTTGTTTTGCTCTCTCAGTTCTTGACAGGAACATATCAAAAATATTTTGAGTATTAAACAGACAGAAATTTCCTTCAGCAATGTAAGCAAAGTAAACATAGTGTAGAGAGAGTACTCAAATTTGAAAGCATAGCCAATTCTACAAATGTAAGAAAACACTATTTTTAGATGTGCTCTTTAAAGAAAGATGGATCTAAAAACCCAAACTATGTCTGTTCTTCTCTGGAAACCCCAGTCTTACCATATTTATATACATAACCTTTGACATAAAAATCAGTGTTAATTTCAGTCACACAAAGTAATTTTTCCATGTCTATATCATGCTCTCTAAAACAATGTTATGCAAGAAAGGATCAGACAACCACATATCAAACCTTGCTATTGGATTATCTGTATCCGTTTTTTCAGAAGGTGATTGCAATATACATTTTCCATATTAATATTTGTTTTCTTCCAAGTAAATATACAGTGAATACACACACACACACTAAATTTTCATCAGGGATAACCTACTCCTCCTTCAATTTTCAAAATGTAAAAATATGAGCTAAGTTTAAAAATAAAACAAATATTCACTCTTAAGCCTCTGGACATCGCAGGTAAGTTTGATTTGACTAAAAATCAGCCCGTGAAAAATCTAATGTAACCATCCTCAGCTGCCCTCAAAATCTTAGAATCAGGTACTTTATACCTTTACACAGTACACAGAAAAGAGGTTGGTGGAATTGCAAGTAGGGTTGGAAGTATAGGTAGAGCTTCACAGTACAGATATTAAATATCGAGTTAGATGAACCTTGTCCTGAAAGAGAAGGTGGCACATTTATATTAGAAAGGTGAGTCCTCAGAGGACCCCAAAACACATACAAATTGAGGGTATCTATATTTTCCTTGACTTCTAAACCAGATTGGTTTCTGAAAAGAGAAAAAGCAGAATTGTACCTTCACTTAGCAAAAAAAGGGTCTTAGCTGCGCTCACTCATTTATAAAAAATTTACATATAATTAAAATTACTTTAACTCTCACACATCATGCACAAAGACACATATACACTGTAAATAAAATAATGACAAGAAGTCTGCTAGCTTTCACCTGGTTAGATAAATTCAGAGTTGAATTTTCTGAAGAATCTCAAATCTTAGTTTAGGAAAAATCTCCAGAGCCCGTAATTAAACCCTGTCAGGAAGCAATGTAACGCTGCTATTTGGAAGAAATTAAGTGGAAGAAAATAATGGGTTTGACTGTCCACTCTTACACTGGTTTCATACAAATGTGAGGTGAAAAATCAGAGCTAACACGGCTGATTCTCACAAATATGGAGAACATATGGAATGAAAACATTTTTTATTATTCCTTTAGTAGATTATACCATCCAGTCATACCATACTGTATACTCAGCTGCTATCTGAATGTATATTTTCGTCATCTTCAATGAGACCTTAAAAGAACTGTAACTATATTGGAACTGTAAGTGGAATAAAAGGAGAACAAATGGTGACAAAGCAGCTGGTACATGAAGTGAGTGGGACTTAAATTTGAAAATATCCATATCCTTTTTTGTGTGAGAGAAATGTAATCCAACTTGTGATATGTATCTCACACACTGCAGCTGCCATAGGAAAGCTTCCAGTATATTCTTCAATCACGCTATGAGTCCTTCTCACTTAACCTTCTCAAAATTGAAATGAATGCTCATCATCTCCTTGGCAAAATCCTCTCCTTAATAAAAACAATTCAAGTCTCTAAATTCTTCCTCTTGTAAGAACTGGTGATCTTCAAAAGACCAAACTCTAGCCATTTGTTCAATTACAGAGAGCTAGGAGATTTGTTTTTTCATTGCTGAACAGAGAATTACCAATGATGATTTCATAAATGCTGACTTACTGAAAGCAAATGCATTTGGTCTTGACATATTTACGGAATGAACTGTGTCGGTCAGTATACCTCATTTCCTTGTTTTGACTACCTTTGTGGGAAAAAGATAGGCTAAACATAATTTTCTAGTCTTACAGGTGTCAATTGTATATTTAATCCAAATTTTCTGTCACTTAATTGCAGATTTAGATACAATGGCATTGCTGCCTTTTTAGTGAAAGCTGTGAGCCAAAATGAGGGTCATGCAAATATCTCCTTGGGCGTCTGGCCCCCACCTCACGGCTCTGAATACATTCTTCATTGACGGGTGATAAACTAATAGATCTTTTCCCTGAAACTGGAATCAAGTATTCCAAGCAGTTTTCTGAAATCCTGTATTCTATGAATGAATCCCAGAGACGAAACATGCAAATATGTGTGAACTGTTAGCTCCTGCTATATGCTGACTTCTCCCAGCTTCCTTAAGACAAGGAGTCTCCAAGAGGTTAAAGTCTTAAGGTGAAGTTTGCTTCATTCAGATAATAAATGGTAACGGTGAGAAACAATAGCCTGGACAGCCCAACCTTTTCTGGAGAAATGGGATGTAAGCTCTCTCTCTGTTCACCAGTTTTCTGTACAGGCTTACCCAGTGATATTCTGAAACCAATCAAAAAGCTGAGGAATAAAAAAAAAAAATTTACAGAGTTGCCAACTATTCATACACTGTGGAAAGTAGATTCTGAACTGTGCAAACATTTCACATATATACCTACCCATAGGGCTAGGGATATGATAGAGTGCAGCATATGAAGCTAAGCTCCTATCCTAGACTCTATTCCAGTGACATAGCAGATGCTTCATTGGTAGTTCCACAAGGACATTAGAATTTTATTGGTGTATTGTTTTACTAAGAGGAAACACAACAAGCCTTTAGCTGAGTGCATGCAACACTAGATTGCCATACCCTCAAATTTGTCTGGAAAAACAGAAAACTTTTCATGAGTAGCGTCAGTAATTAAATAATACTCAACACCATATTTAAGTGGTCTGTGACAGCTGCATAGCTGTAAGAGCTCATGCTTTCTCTGAGATATTTTTAAACTCTTCATGCTGAAATCCCTCAAAAATAATTAAAAATTAAGAATTCTTCCAGTCCTCCAAAGATTTCCCATGTTCTGTCATTTATATCAGATTCCACAGTGCTATTTTTCCATAGTGAAATATATGTATTTATGCACACATGCATATATTAAAATTAATGTTTATATGTTTATATATATTTACTGGGGAAAAATATTCCAGTGAAAAAGTGACTGCATAAGTATTGCCATAAGAAAGATTTCTTAAGTGCATTTCTCTAATTTTGCAGGGTAAAGCTTTGCAAGACATTTCAGAAGTGACTATACATGGCACTGGTGAGGCCGCATCTCGAATACTGTGTTCAGTTTTGGGGCCACTCACTACAAGAAAGACATTATGGTGCTGGAGAGTGTGCAAAGAAGAGCAACAGAGATGATGAATGGTCTAGAGCAGCTGAGGGAACTGGGGTTGTTTAGCCTGGAGAAAAGGAGGTTCAGGGGAGACCTTATCACTCTCTACAACTAGCTGAAAGGAGGCTGTAGCAGGGTGGGTGTGGGTCTCTTTTCCCAAGTAACAAGTGACAGGACAAGAGGAAATGGCCTCAAGTTGCACCAGGGGAGGTTTAGATTGGATATTAGGAAAAGATTTATTCACCGAAGGGGTTGTCAGGCATTGGAGCACACTGCCTGAGGAAGTGGTTGAGTCACCATCCCTGGAGGCATTTAAAAGGCATGTAGATGTGGTGTCTGGGGACATGGTTAGTGGTGGGGTTGGCAGTGTTAGGTTAATTGTTGGACTCGACGATCTTAAAGGTCTTTTCCAACCTATATGATTCTATGATGATTTTCTTAGCTTGGTTTTTAAATTAACAATGCCCATACACAGAAATCAGGGGACTATGAGTCGAGAGCTGTTTAGAAAAGTTCTCAGTATATTCCAGTTAACATCAATTAGACTCAAACAGGACCAGAAGCTGATGTTAGAAGACTTCAGTGTACACCACATTTCTCTGTTTATACAGAAAAGCAAAGAGCTGATGCAAATTGCAGCAAAATACAGACTAAAGGGGGGAATATATTTGTTTCCTTTATTTTCCACTTCTAACAAACACATTGAAGTAGAAGACACCTACACTAAGAGGGAAGGGCATTTAAAATTAGACAATCTAATTAAATCTTCCACTTATTGAATAAAAAAGATTGACTAGTCTCTCAGCTGTTGTTTTTCAAAGATTAGAGATTGAATTTAACACTAATACATTACTATTACTTTCATGCTTACAGAGGACTAAGCTTCCCTCTACAAATAACCTAACAATACTAAAAAATCATATGTAATGGAAGGAGAGTTGGCTTCAGAGACCTGTTTGAATCTCTTCACAAGCCAAAGGTGAGAGATAGGATGAAGTTTGTCCTGAACCTCAAACCTCCAATGGAGTTGTGCTGCTCAGAGTAGGGAAATACGACGCAGTCTGTGAAGTACTGCTGTTCCTGTAAGAGTAAGAAAGGAAGTGGGGAACCATGAGAAACTTCCAGCTTTGGTTTGAGTGTGGGGTTTTTTTTTCTCATGTTCCCTGTTGATTTACTCTGTGCTTAAGAATGTAAATCTGCATAAAAGCTATTTGGCCTACCTGCTAACTCCCAAAATGATACTTGACAGCAACTGCCTACTAATACCTGACCAATAGTGTGTAGCTTTAAACTGTAACTTGAAATTATTAAAAATCTATGACAAGAAAATGCCCTACAAGACAGCAGGCTAAAATTTATTATTATCAGGGAACTTCACCACAAAGCTTGGTATCGTTAGAAAATCACATAATAAAAGTGTTGAAGATTAATAAGAATCATAGAATCATAGAATGGTTTGGGTTGGAAGGGATCTTAAAGATCATCAAGTTCCAACCCCCCTGCCATGGGCAGGGACACCCTCCACTAGACCAGGTTGCCCAAAGCCCCATCCAGCCTGGCCTTGAACACCTCCAGGGATGGGGCATCCACAACCTCCCTGGGCAACCTGTTCCAGTGTCTCACCACCCTCACAGTGAAAAATTTCTTCCTAATGTCTAGTCTAAATTTACCCTCTTTTAGCTTATACCCGTTACCCCTTGTTCTCCCACTGCACTCCCTGATAAAGAGTGCCTCCCCATCTCTCCTGTAGGCCCCCTTCAGGTACTGGAAGGCTGCTATTAAGTCTCCTCGGAGCCTTCTCTTCTCCAGGCTGAACAACCCCAACTCTTTCAGCCTGTATCCAATTAAAGGTGTCTTTAATAGGTAGCAAAAACAGACTAGGAATTTTTTTAATACTGGGACAAACGTAAAAAGTCTATCTATTTATTTAATATGGAAACAGCCAAAATACATTACAACTCTAGTCCACCTTGGACATCACCCTCAGGAGCTCTAATTCACCAAACACCAAAGATGCTGTGCATTACATAGTGTCTTGCTCAGTCTGAAATACTGGTAGTGAGAGGGTAAAAGTAAAATGCAATGAAAAATATGAACTTTGTCTTGTTCATAGAAAACTAATGTTCATTTATTTAAAATACTGCTGGACTCATTTGCTACACAGAAACTGAATCAATTCTGTTACTTGATCAAGGCAGATTTTTGTGTCAGTTTGCATCTATTTATTTTAGAGAGCCACTAAAAGGAAAGATCACTTTTCTAAAATTCCTTTGTTTGGAAAACTGGAATCAGCACCAGTGAATAGTGAATACTGACAAAGATGAGACTCATTACTGACTTCAGATACAACTTCTCCACTGGCAGAGCTCTGCAAAAAGTGAGAGTTCCTTCAGGGTATGTACAAACTAGGACAAGCTTCCATATTAGTTATGGTAAGTACTGTCTGCCTTCAAGTCACCAAAGATGTGCTGTGCTCTGGTAGAGCACGGTATTGGAAGAAAAGATACTTGTTTCTACTGCATTCAGTATTCTGCATATTGTTCACTGAGTCACACATAGAAAAAAAGAACACAATAGAAAATATCTTAACATAACTTTTCCATTTTGTTCTCTTACCACACAAAAGCATGCAACAACAAACAGTGACTTCTGAAAGAAAAAAAAAAAAAAAGCCATATTGAGTGCTAAACATGATTATGCCATGGTAAATGTAAAATCCAGTTAAGCTTTAACTAAAAACCGTGACTGATGCTTCCAAAATTACTTTAATTAAAAGAGAATAGCTATTCAACTACTTGCCAGCAATCCAACTCCAAGAAGCAATTCAAAGCACTGCTCCTCTATATTGAATCCATTACAGCTTCCCACCATACCTCTAGGAATTCTCATAAATCTCTTACAAATTATATATGTAGAGACTCTTTGTGTGTGATTGGAAAGATACTATGTTTAAAAATAGAAGTAAAAAGTAATGTTTCTTGAGGGTTCATCTATGTAGAACTGACATTCTTTAGTTTAATGGGTAACTTTTAGTTTTGTGTTCATGCTCCATACTGACCTGACTTTTTCCTTGGTTAAATGCATTGAGTTTTATACCACTCTCGGAAATTAAAAACAACCAAACCAAACCAAACCCAACAACTATCTCTGAGACTGTTCCAAAACTACTCATTCTTTCTTCATTCGCTTGTATTTGTATGTGAGCTGTGTTAGTTTCATGCATGCGAGAAACACAATGCTGACTTCTATATGCTGAGAGGAAAGAGGATTGTTTCTTCTGGTACTAAAATGGAAGCTGATGGAGAATCCCAAATTCGGTTTTAATATCACCCCTTGGTTTATTCAAACTTAAAAACCTTTAGTTTTCTTTTACTGATCAGCTGAAAATTCACAGACCATCTCAAGCAAGCTACAATCTTCCCAGTCCGAGGAGATGAACATACACCCTATTGTCATCAGAGCTTTATTCAAAGCACAAAGGTTGATGCTGACAGCTTTACTTCAAGCAATAGATATGTGTGTGTGTTTAGTGTAAATTACTAATTCATTCTTTTGCTGAGAACAGTTTAACAGATACTTAGCTTTTTGCTGCACTGTTCATTATAGTGCTAGCCAAGCCATCCAAGGCTTCAGGACAACAGAGACTACTTTTTTTTATTTGCTAAGAAATGTAACATCCTAATAATAATTTTCTCTACATAATATTTATTTTAGTAATAGAATCCTAGGAAAATAATAAAACACACTGCAAATAGCATGCTTTTGAAAGATTAATCTGAAATGACTGTATGACATTAGAGGGACAACATAGTCTTTATCAATATGGTTATATTTACAAAGTTTAGCTCAACATAAGGAGACTTATCTTTCTGGACTCCTTCAGAGGAGTATGCTCTCCCATAACGTGATTTGGGACTCACAGAAATTGGCCCTTATTCTGAAATGCTGTTTATTAGAACCTGTCACTACAGAAAACAAGTTCACATGAGTTGTTTTAGTTTGCATCAGAAGGTTTGAAGCAATTCTCCCCATTGTCTCAACTTGCATCGTGAAGTGGTTTCAGAGTGCCTGAACTGGATCCCTCCTGGATGAAAGGAAATTGAAAGATGATCTCTGAGAGTGCACCAAAGGCTTTCCATCCATTCATGGACGTTTGGCCAATGGGACCTGACTACACCTATTACAAAATAACCCACCTGGACCACAAACATGGATGACGCAGACATCAAATCTTCCTCTTTTGTTCTACACATTAACTTTTATTCTGCTACGCTACTTACTAATGGAGACATAAGCACAGGAAAACAGATCAAGTAGCGTCCCCTATACCTTGGTTAGGCTTATAGCACAAGTGTATCTCTACATGGAATCATACCCTCAATGCCTTTTCAGTGCCATTGGCATCTCCTCACCACTCTGGCTTTGCTCAGCACCAACACTGTTATAGTTGATAGTATAGACAAAGTCATTCCTCATCCATTCACGCAATATTAGAATACTTTATTAAAAATAAAAAAGTAAAATCACCTCATACTTTGTTAGATCTATCACTAGAAATACATTTCATAGGAGCAAGCAGTCTTAGTCATGTGAAACCGTATAGTTCCTCTTAGTGAAAAAATACAAACAGATCACTTAAATTTCCATGAATCAGTAATTCTAATTCTTTCAGGGGAAATATTTGAGTGAATCACAATATCAACTGAATTATGTCAGCTGTCACGTCAAAACAATCCTAGCCTCATAGTCCTCCATAAATGTTATACTAAGCATAACTGCCAACTGAATATTGAACTAGACAGGAATAGATGAGGCAAAATAAAATTTATTTACTGTAACTCCCACTAAGAAATTTAGCACTAAAAATCTCATTATGTATACTAACATTACTCCATTCAAAAGGAAAATACAACCTATGAATAAAGGTAAAATTGGAATATTTAATGCTTCTGTCACAGTACATAGATATATCTATAGGCTAATAAGTTCCTCAGCAAAAAAGTTTATTTACATCTTAACTTATTTAAAACCATTAAAATAATGCATTTTATTGTTTGCCTTCAATCGTAGGACAGTTCAACATGCTGAGTATTTTGTATTCTCTGTCTTCACCTGTTTTTTTCCTTGCCTTAAGACAGATGTAAGAAAGGGAAGAAATTTTCAGGTACATCACCCACCTCTCAACATCATCAGATGATGTTGTCGATAATGAAGACTGTATGAGTAAATGCTACATACTGGTAAGCAACAGATCATCCTGCCTTACAAACTTATGAACTATGTATAAAAAGACTGTAGGAATAAAATGCTTTATATAAAATAAAGTGAAGTGAACACTGTGCTAGTTTGCATTTACACTAATTCCATAAGCTGTTCCTATGTAACTATAGCTTTCTCTAGATTATATCTTTCTCCAAATGAAAAACATTTTTTGTAAATGCTGATATACAGTATTTCCAGCTCTTGAAGGATATCTAATTAGCATAGGCTTATCAGCTGATGTAGAGAGCTACATCTACATTCTTCTACCTGATTAATTCAGGCTTTCAGACAATAAAGCTACATTGAGATGAACTTTGAAGTTATACGCAGAAAAGCTAGTCAAGACAGCACTAAAAGCTTCCAGACTGAACACCCTCCTACTAAATACCAGGAAGTGGAACTGTGGTCTACTTGGTCCAATGCACAGCAAATCAAGACGAAGGCAGTATGATCTAGATCTGAGACAACTGCTAGAAATATTCTTGAACTGTACAATGAAATTGGCAAATTAGTTACACTCCCCTCCCAGGCAAGGATGGGAAAGCTTCAGCAGTGCTGCACATCAAGATTGGTAATATTCACCTAGGAGAAAACTATGCCATTTTCAACAGATTGTCATCACAATTTATACAGGATGTTCAGGACACCTATCTACAGAGATGAAATCTGTGCTCTCAGAACAGGCTATGCCGATATTGTTCTATTTTTCCCTGCAAGGATAGCTTATAATCCAAACATTCTGTTATCTCACTCTATACAGTTTGTGTTCAGTTAATGGACCAACCAGTACCAAAGCAACGCATATTATCGTGTAATAATCCTTCGTATTCTTTAATATTATGGAAAATACCAGTACATTTCTTCTTGTTGTTTTATTTTCTACGCAAGTTATGGTAAAAGAAGCCCAGGTTCAAAATTCAACACTGAAGGCACTTCTGAAATTGAGTCAGAAACATAATTTCTAGCTATGATTCAGAAATGTACCATGATCCTATTTCTGGAATGGGAGGAAAGCTATTCCTCCTACTGGTCCCCTGCTTTTATTGGTCACAGCCACTCAGCTGCAAAAGAAACAGCAGCTCTGTTTTAGACGTAGTGCTTCTGGCAGAAAGAGGAAAGGTACTTTCTGACTCCACGCCATTACTTTGCAAAGCATAATTGGCCACACTCTGAATGACAGGGATTCTGCATGGAAAGGTACATTGACTGAGCTGTTTGGTTGCTGTTCAGTTTCAACATACGAAAAAATGCTATTATGTGGACAAAATATTTTTGTATGATAGGCCAAAAAAATTTTACATGAATATTGACTTAAGACACAAAGCCTTTAAGCTCTTCCTATTTTGCTTTATGTATGTATTTTAAAGTCCTGTATTCTTTGCTTACTCTATCATTTTTTTTGGAGTAAACAGCATAATTTACTAAGTCTGTACAACTGAAAAATACTGTAGACAGAATCCTTCTATGTTCAATTATTCTCTTTATTTTTTTTGGAAAGTATGTGTCTATGTGTTTGCATACGTCTAGTTTTGTCTTGTGGCTTTTGGAGAGACCATTTTATTGATTGGCTGGGAAAAAAACTATTGGAAATATGAGGCCATGCAGTGGTACTGATTTTTAAGCAGGAAGGGAGTATGTGGTGGCAGCTGGGGCCGGTCTCAGCATGACCCCAGCTCAAACTCAGAAGCTAACTGGAAACCACCTTTTCAAAGATACTCCCTGTGTCACGGGTGTGGACAGGATTGCTAGTGGTGATTGATTACCTTTGATAGCTCTGCTGGCTGCAAATCACAACTCTCTGGCACAACAGAATTATGCAAAAAAAACCTTGTGCAAACAAAACTATTTCTCTTGATACTTAAGGCACACCACATCAAACACCTCACAGTAACACAGTTTTAGGGGTTTTTAGCTGAACACTTACATGGTGTTCTCATTTTCCTGTTAGTCTGAATGATTCTGTTCTATTTTTGGAGTCCAAGTCCCACACTGTCACCAACCCAGTAAAATAATTTAACCTACTAGTTGTCAGTATAACTGGACTGATTAACAAATGCTCACAGTATTCTCCATTCTACAAAACAAACAAAACAAAACAAACAAAACAAAACAAAACAAAACAAAACAACAACAAATCCAGAACTACCAGATGAAACATTTAAAGTTTATTTGGTATATTATAATGTATAAATTTTTTAGATGTTTATCCTTCAAAATAGTATAAGTGTTTGAATACAGAGAACATTAATATTTATGGGGTACATTCAGCTTAAAACTGCATTGACATGTGTGTATTTAGGCAGAAAAGCTTTAAGTTTGTTCTTCACAAAACAGGCAATAAAAATACATATCATAGAATAATAATACTAAATAAGAATAAATAGAAATTCCTAAATTCCAAAATTGTATAGAACCCACTTATACAGTGATAAGCATTTCCAAGGTATTTGCGATGCTCCTGCCTTTGACACTGCCCAGATTTTTTAATGTGTTTTGGTTGGTTTTTTGTTTTGTTGGTGTTTTTTGTTATTTTTCGGGGGTTTTTTTGTTTTTTTCTGCCTACAGGGTAAAGCACTGGTCCAGCATTACTATTTTCTGTCACTGTTAACATATTGGAAGTCTTTAAAAACACCTCACTGCCAGCCTTTCTGCCACTGTTCTTATTAATCACTAACAGAGCTTTTAAACCTTCTGAAGTCTACAACAACAGACATTATCTGTACCACAAGTTTTTTCACACAAAACTGTTGACTCCTGTTTAGTGATGTCGGACATCATTACCGATACAAGTTACCAATACACTATGGACTTGCAGCTTTTGCAAAGAACATGCCACTAGTATTTTTACATGATGTTTGTAAAAGAAATGTACTGTGCCAGCGTGTTAAGTAAGAAACAAAATATCTTTATTTAGGCAAAACTAAGGGAGAAATCCCATACCCAGCAGAGGGTTGCTGGAGAAGTTGCCACATGCTTGGCCAGCTGGAGTGTACGAGATAAGATCAGATTCCACAGTTCTTCTGTGGAACAGATGATACAGCTCTGAAAGTACATACAAATTTTTGGCCCTATTTTGCATGTTATATATGGTATAATTTCTCCAGGTGCAATTAATTCTGCATACAGTAGGAGTAGTGTCATTAAATACACATTTTACAAGAATTTTGTAGTGGTATGAGTTTTCACGTCAGATACAAAATGACTAATAACCCACCTCCATCACCTTTTTTTTTTTTTTCCACAGAATTGGGGTTTTCTGCAAAGAAAGTCAAAATCTGTTGTCTTTGATATTAAAATACATTGCATAGAAATATGTGAGGTAATAAAATAGTAAAAAAGAAAAGTTATGGCCTACTAAATAGAGTAGCATGGCATACCTGCCCAAAGAATAATTTAATGACAAATGTATGCTAATAAGTGCAATTCTAAAATTTAACAAGAAACTTTCTCTTGTAGGAAAAGTTTTTTGTTTCATTTACTATTTTCATATAAGATATATCAAAGAACAACAGGACTACTGAAACACTAAAACTACAAGACAGTACAAAATAGAAGTTATGTGTAAGCATACAGTTCATTTGAACTATTAATATAGGGATTAAGAGGAGAATTAATGAGTGCATTTAGCATTTCTCATAGAATCTGCTTTTTTTTCACACACCACAAAGTTCATTCTGTATCAGGAAGTAACATTTTTGTTGGCATTCTGTTGTCAACTCCCTATCATTGGAGTGTAACATCTAGTGGCTACGAAATAAAAAGCAGTAGTAATCAGAATCATGGTGATATGTTTTATGTATAGAAATGTTTCCCAGTTTCCCAGTAACCCAGTTCCAAACCTTTGAACAGTGATGCACTCTTATATAGCTCATAGTGTATTTACATTTTTATGTCACATGAATATTTTAGGATATATCTGCAGGTTTTGTAAGAAAATAATTTTGTTTCTTTATAGGCCTTTGATCATCAGATAACTTTAAAAAATTACTTTAACTTCCCAAGTTTTCAGAAAAGACCAGCCCTCACTTCACTATTTGTTAGGAAAAAATAGTATACTCTGGATGTCCTAAGAGTTCTTTATAAACCACAAATCTCATCTGACTAGAAAATGGTTTAGTAGTGCTTCCAAATATTTGAAAGATTGTGTTTAACATTTATGGAAACTGTTACTACATACTGTTGATTTGAAAACTAAGGATGCAGCCGGATCCATGAGACCCTGTGTACTGCTGCAGTTTGGGCATGTTTGTCTCTCTCTTCTGCACATGCCTAGCTCCCAAGTTCTGCCTATTAGCAACTCCTTTTTGCCCTCATTTAGGTCTGCGCTTAGATATGTGCTTAGCTGAATAATTGGAAGTTACAAGAATTAAAAATACAGTTCATAGAAATACTTCAGTTTTTTTTTTCTTTTGCAAAGATGCTGAAACAGAAAAGACACTTTCAGTTTCAAATTCTGTTGAAATAAACATTGAGTACAATGTGAAGATATTTTGAATGTGTAGAAGCCTGCAAGCTAGTATTCACATGTATTTGTGAAGACAACCAACTTAAGAAAACAAAAATATTTACAGAATATGATAAACACCAACATAAACTTAAGATGCTTTTAAATGATCAAAGCAGTATTATACAAATTTCAAATACATAATCTGAAATTTCAAAATTAAGTTCCCTTGTACTATGTTTTCATAAAAAAGAAACCACCCTCAAGCTCTCCATAAAAACAGCTTGATTGAAAAATATTTTTCGGTGCATTAACTTTTCCCATTTCATAACCATTAACCAAGTTAAAAATACCTCCTTTCTTACCCAAACTTTTTTATCTGTATCATTATTTTATGCAAATAACCACTAAATACAGTGAAATACAAGACCAACCAGAGAGCCAGGCAATGTTATTACTTGGACTGTGATGTTTACAATGTTCAGGAAAAATACAAGCTCACTGTGGGACTGCTGGCAAACCAATTTATCGATAGGGTAGCAGAAAGACTTTTTATCAACCTTTACAACAAAAAGAAAGAAAATCACTGCTTTCTGTTATACAGCTGCAAAAGTTCACCAAGGTTGGCATAAGCAAATCGAGACGAAAGAGAGAGATACTGAAATACAGAGCACTAAACTTTGGCATTGCCTTGGTTAGTATATAACTGAACCTTGTTCATAACAGCATTACAACTCCTTCATTTCATACTGTATGTAACTTCTTAATGTGACCTCCCCTCATATAGTTTTCTGTTTTAATTGCTTTAATCAAGGATAGTGGAGGGATCAAAGCTTAAGCTTCTTTTAATTATAGCAAGTGGTTCAGCAAATATACTAAACCAAATCAGGCTTTTAACATTTGCAGAATTTCAGCATAGATTTCCTGAGCAGAAAAAAGGCACTAGGGATTTCAAAGCTTCTAGACAGTTGCATATACAGCTGTAAATTTCAAATTAAATACTTTTTATGAACACTAGGTGTTCTATAGACCAACAAAACCAATAAAATACAACAAAGCGGGAGAGAAGGGGGAAGAGAAAACTCCTGTTTATTCATCTTGTGTCACTGCAGGTGAAAATATAATTTTAAATGCTGCAACTAGTTGCCAATAAATTTCTTGTTAATTTCATCTACTAAAAATAAAGTCTATCAGGCAAGAAACAACTCAAAATTTGAAAATCTATGGGAGATCTCTAATTTTCAGTTAATGCTCATTTAATGCTAGATGCATCCCTGTATGGCCAGCCTGATTCCTTGGCCCATAGAGACCAATTCAATTTTATTTCCTAAGAACATAACTGAAATGCCAATAATAAAGTTATAACTTGCACACGTTTTGTGCTTCTTTCAGTACCATTTTTGTTGCTGAAAGAATTAATGTTGCATTTTTAATCAATGTAAAACTAATTCAGCTGCTTAATCATCATTATCAATGTACAATTAATTCAGTAGCTTAATCAGTTATTACCCTCTGTCAGTCAGAGTTCAGGCCCTCTTTCCCTATTTTTCTATTTGTTCAGTTTTGAACATGCCAGACATCATAGAATCATAGAATTATTAAGGTTGGAAAAGACCTCAAGGATCAAGTCCAACCATCAGTCCACACCACCTAACTCACTAAACCATGTCCCAAAGCACCACATCTACATGTTTCTTGAACACCTCCAAGGATGGTGACTGCACCACTTCCCTGGGCAGCCTGTTCCAATGCCTGATCACTCTTTCAGTGACTAAATTTTTTCTAATATCCAGCCTAAACCTCCCCTGGTGCAACTTCAGGCCGTTCCCTCTTGTCCTATCACTTGTTACTTTAGAGAAGAGGCCAGCACCCACCTCACTACACCCTCCTTTCAGGTAGTTGTAGAGATCGGCTTTGCTAAGATTATTTTTACACATTTAGGTTAAGTACCAACACATGTATTTCAAATTAAGAACCATTAAGCTGTCCTATAACTTTGCAATGAAATTAACTTTGTACTTTAAATTAAATTGAACTTTAAATGACAGATTCTCTGTCACAAAGAGATTACAACATAATATATAGAAACAATAGAATAGGTAACAAAGCAAAAGGTGAAAGTATTTTAAAACAGATCAAAACAATTAACAAGAGTCATACTAAGTCCTTCTCAGCAATTATTACATTTGTAAACAAAGACTGAAGTAACTCAACACAGGAAGAGAAAATACTGCAAACACACTGGTCAAAAACTAGGAATCAAGTAACGACAAAGGAAGCCAAAGCAAGAACTGGAAAGTTGCTTCACATATCTTTCTTTATACTACATATATGTAAACAAATAAATAGAAAATACAATAACAAAGGACATCAAAGGAAATATAGGCTTTCTTTGGTTGTTTTTTTTTAATTTTCAGAGATTCTTTGAGCACTGATAACACCAGGATGTTCTAAAACACAAACACAGACTGTCCTGAATCAGCACCTTTACATTCCAAGGTCATTTAAATCCACATTGCTCATTAAAATATTCAGAATGCAACAGGAAATTCATTTATAATTCCCTTCTATTTATTGTTCCTTCAGCTTGAAAATCAGGGGAAGAAATAGTTTTTTAAAGAGCTTTTTTTTATGTGGGATAATGTCTAAGTAATCACAGAGACTGCTAGCAGCACAATACATACTGTAAAAAAATTATGTACTTAATTGTTAGCGCTTACTTTCATAAAGTACCACATAATAAAATAGTCAATTTAGTATCACAACCAAGCATCCTGATTTTAGTGACTTTTTCAACTCAACACACTCAGAAAGAATACCTGACGTCAGGAACTGTGTTTAAGAGCATAGCTACAGGAGGCTGTACAGAATATTTAGATGTCAGTGTGTGAAAAAAGTAGTCATGCTGTAGAGGAACAGGCCTGGGGCATTCATGTCTCTGAATCACTGCCAGGATCAGCAGATCGCCACTGTTAGGAGGATGCCACTCTTTCTGCACAGCCCTCAACTATCATTTGACATCACTGCAAGAAGGGCAAGACAGTATAATTAAAAACAATGGATTAAAAGAAGACAAGAACGAAATGCAGTTATTGGACCCAATGAATGGGATACCTGCATCTTGTGAAAGAAGTTTGCCATGCATTTTATGACCAACATTTAATTGCCTCAGATTGTTTGCTCTGGTAGCATACACAGGATTTATTACATATTAAAGACATCACTCTACAATAGCATAAAGTAACCAAAAAGACAAAACCATTATATGATCAGGAATGGGAAGGTCATTTAAATCCTAACTGTATCAGAGGCTTAGCTGAAAAAGCTATTAGCACTTTAAGTAGTGGAGTGTTTGAATTGCCCTGCAGGGCCAGAGTCCTATAAGGAGCAGCTGGGGCAGGGAGGAGTTGTGGTTTGGGTTTTTTAAATTGTTATATCTTAATATAAGATTTTTTTTTAATTAAATGCTACTGAAAGACGGTTGAAATCAGAACGGTTTGCATGTTAGATTTAGAGCATATAGTAAATTCTTACCTTTAGCTAAGCACACAAGCTTATTTACCTGAATGAGAGGGAACTTGGCTTAAAACCGAGAACCTTAACAATCCTATCAATAAATTCTGCTGTTCTATCAGTTGCACAGGTATGATTACTATCAACATGAAACAAATTAAGCACCAGCTATCATGAAACTACATTCAGGGTTAATACAAAAAATCCAGACAAGTACAACATACAAAGTTCTTAAAATATTTTTTTGTATAATATAAATTTGGAATATCTGATAATGCCAGCACAGTGTTTATCTGAACTAAACAGAGAGAGAGTGAACATCTATCTAATTAACTATAAATCTTATAAATTGTGAGATGATAAAGACAATCAATAGCAAAATCATTGTGAATGCAATTTTATGTTTGTTTAGGAACAATTTACATGCTGATTTTTTTAAGGCAGCAGGCTTACTGGGATGATATCGATTTCTTACATATTTTCTCCTACCTATACAAAACTAATTAACACATAAGCTTCTAAACATATTAGCTACTCTTACTCAAAGTTTACCTATCATTTAAGTACCAATAAAAATATTTTAACTTTTATTGAAATCCACTTACCTGAAAAGTATAAAACCGGGTCCCATTAGGAGGATGCACTTTAGGAGAGGCAGAGACAGTGTTCATATCCGAGAATATCATTTCTGGTCACACACACAATACAATCTCCAGAGAGCTACAGATGCAGAGAAGAGTGCTAAGCTCGGAGATAAATCCTTTCATACGTTTAGGGAGGCAATCGTACAAAATGCAGTCTGCCCCATCCGTTCAGACGTATAGTGACAGTGCTTTGAATTCCCCACTCCTACATCTGTGAGCCAAACTGTAAGTTCATCGCTCCCTGATCTCTAGCTCAGGTAGCCCTTCAAAATATGCACATTGAATAAAAACTAGAAATGCTGAAGAAAAGAGAGCTAGCACCTACAGTACATAGAGCTTGTGCAGAATCTGGCAATGCTTAGGACCTGCCCATCTGTTCTCAGTGATAATCACCTCCCTCCACCACAGCCTTGCAAAGTGATTATGCTGAGCATCCCAGTTAACCAATAACACACAGCTTCATTTCAAGCAAGCATGCACAGTGAAAAACAGAGGACCTCCTCTGACTAACCTGAAGCATGCCTTGTGTTCAGTATATAGCTGTATTTGATAACAATTATAATTTTATCTTTCTGGTTGCTGACAGCTATGTTAGCACATACCAACTTTAAATAACACGAAGGTGAGGTCTTCTGTTTTGACTGTCTTGTCTCTATAAAAGAAACAGTGTATTGCTCTCCAGGCTAATACTTTTTATATTTCTTTTTTCTTTGTGCTACTACAGACTGCAGGCAGTAGGAAACAAATATTTGTGAGATTATAGCTCTGTTTACAGTCAGTTTAAATATAATACACATTGCAAGCTTCTCTTTTCTCATTGTTTTCTAATTCTTTTTTTCTCATCTCCAGTCTGAATCTCTCTTTAGGAAAGGGTTATCTAACATCACTAAGTATAAGGCTGAAATTTTACTCTGAGCTTTAAAGTGCTTCACAAAGCTATAGACATACAACTTAGCTCATTAGCTACACACCACATCTTTAAAAAAATATATTTTTAAGGTGAACAGATGCACTGACCATTCAAGAAGTATTCACTGCATTTTTCCTTCACACACAGTGATTAAACTGCATGAAGACATTAAAGAAAGGAATACTCAAAGAAAAAGACAGCTTTTATCAGAAAAAAAGTGTTCCATTTACAAAAATTGAACAGTAGGATTTCAGTAAAGCGTAAAAAAATGTAAAGAGGTTAGAAAACTAACTTTACGAATTCTGTCAAGAAACCACTTAAGAAACAGTACTTTCAAAATGAAACTTGTCAAAAATCTAAAAGCCTGATAAATTGCCAGGCAGCCTCTGTTTTTTATTCTGTTTTATCTTAATGCTTCTAGCAACTGAAGATAATACAGCTTCTGAAGTAAATTTACTATGAAAGGAGTTGCAATAGATGCAGAGATGTCTGTCTGTAAATGCGTATGCCAGTGTGGCGCATAGCGCAATAATTGTATTTTACAAATGAAAGAGAAATCCTCTCAGATCCTAGTCATGTCTAACATTTTATTATAATTACCATGATACTGCTTCTATAGCATTTACTGAATCTAAGCAGAATTACTGTCTGGAATATCTTCTTGAGAACTAGATTTCAGACTACAGATTATTCTTCCCTCTTTGAGATTTCTTCCAGAAGATCTAGATGCAAAGGGGTCACTCAACTGGTCAAAGCAAAGAGATCAGATTGTTGGTAATCTGAGTATAAAACCTTTTATTTTGAGCTGATACTTTCTCCTTTATAATCTACCTACCAAATGTGTGCTATTTCCCTTCAGTGCAATGAATAAAGTTTCTTTTCTGGACTTTTACTGTAATTCATCCTAAAAAAGAACAGAAACTTACCTATTAATTCCCTCCTGAAATGCATAATTTGAAGAATTCTTGTGCAAAATCCCATGTACATTTCTCCAATAGACAATTATTTTCACTCCTAAGTAACTGTACTTGTCAGTTTGAACTTCTCTCACTTCAGCTTTCACAACTTTTTTATCCTTGATTCTACCAGGGATATAAGAAACTCAGTTCATTTTCCCATATTGGCATTTGCTAAACCTTATTGTAGTTCATTCCTAAAAAAAAAAAATATTGCCAATATTTTTAAGAAATGGTCAATACCAAAGTTAAACATAACGACACTAGTAACAGTCTCAATAATGCCTTCCAGGATCATAACACTAGTGCTTTAGTTTGACTTGCTGGTTCCTTATTTATTCCTCAAGGACTGCACATCATCTTCCGCTGGCAGCTTTTATTGGGATCACTTCACCATGACTTAGCTGCCCATTATTTTCAACAAAGTACTGCTTTTCAAAATACTGCTCCCTATCTTTTATCTGTTGTTTTGGCTTTTGCTGCTTAGGTGAAGGAATTTGCACTTAAAAAAACAAGAACAAAAACAAAAAACAACCCCCACCTTCCCTAGTACCCTCCACATTTAAGTTCAAATAAATGGATCTCTCTAGCTAAGCAGTACAGATCTGGAGAGGAGGCATGGCTTTATAACTGTTGTTCTACCTCTCCATTAAATTTTACCTCATGTAAAAATGTTTCCAGTAATGATTATATGTTTTATTTTCACTCACTGTGAAACAGACCAACACCACCTTCTTGCAGGACCCTCATGGAACCAGAACATAATTTTCATCTAACACTCAGACAGCTTGAAAACATTTGTGTAAAACAATGTTTTTCCAAAAAAACGTGAAACCAGCCTCCTCACAGTAATCAGTCAGAGCACAGGTAAATTCAGTAAAGAAAGTATGAACTGATGCATGGCAGAATGCATGTTCACAGAGAGAGACAGTCGCATTTCATAAAAGCCAACAGCCCCAAAGCTGAGATTCAGCAACCTCCTCGGAACAAGGAACTGAAACCAGGTCTCCCATGTCTAATTAAATGCCACAACCACTAAGCTGGGTATCAAGCAACGCAGCCTGAAAGGAAGCAGAAAGTGGAACAGAATACAGGAGACTGAACAGACCCAACAGGACAAATGGAGAAACAGACCTACAGACCATGACTACAGCTCAGTGGTGAAAGTGCTCACAAAGGATGCGGGTAATTGCAACTCAAATACTTGCTCCAATGAGTCTTCCAATTAATGATTTAATTATTCCATGAAGTAAAAGAGTTGTAGCAGAGGAAAAAAACATCCCCTATATGAAAATAAAAGAAATCTTACATCCCTAAGTACAAGACATGGCAATTAATTCTCCTGAGATGGCTTTATTTCCATTCACTTTTGAATGTATGAGTTACCAATCTCTGAACCTATATTATATGTGTAAACTTTGCATTTTAATTAGATAGTCCTTTCCAAAACTGTCAGTGTGGTATATTTTTTAAAAAAAAGTCTTATTTTTTGATGTGTAACCTACTATTTTTTATAGTAGAAATAAAAATGTAGATACGTGTTGATATATGTAGATATGTAGGTGTGTATATATATACGTATTAACCAAGTAGGTTATATGTCAAAAATGAAGGAATATATACATATACATATATATATCAGACCATTATGTGAAGTACTTTGCAAATTCAAGGGCACAAATACAAAAACTTGTATCTCTGAGTGCAGAGGCAAGATGCACTTTTTAAAATTGACAAACACTTAGCTTCTTTATATGCCAGTGTTTGTGGGATATAGTTTCTCTACAGAATATGTAGTGCAACAGAAAAACAGATGTTTTGAGTTAAGGTTTAAATCACTAGTTTTTATTAAATTAGGTGAGTAATTATCTAGAAACGTGGACTGTATATGACATACTGTTCTCATTTCTATCTTTATCAGGGAAAACCATGTTAAAGAAACATGCCTTCCTCCAGGAACAGTGAGAGTGTGTGATTCCCAGAACATTAGAAGGCATTCACACTAAACCTAAACCACATCACTCTTACTTCCCAGACTTACAGAAACCTTACTAAGCTTCCAAAATCTACAATACTGTACTTGAATTGATATTTCTTTAATATTTACTGTTGTAGACATCTGTTGCAGACATCAATATAGACAGAGTATCATATGATACATTACTCACCTGGCTAAAATTTCCTCAATTTGCTTTAAGCTGAAAACCACTGATGTTTAAAAGAGTTCTGATCTCCAACTATTAATGGCTGACAAGATGTTAAACTTTACCACAATTCACACTAAAGATAGTCAAGTTGCACATCAAATTGCAATATCTTCATAATGTCAAAAATCTAACTGTTCTCCATATCCAAATTAATTTACAATTCCTTTTACCTAATTTAATGAAGTTCTACACCAAAAGTATTTCCATTTCTTCCATCAAAAAAAGCAACGCAAAAAACATACGAACTGACAAATGAAAATACTTCAAAAAATGTATAAAAGTCACACACATCAAGTTTCAGAAACTAACCTTTCCCAGCAGGTACAGCTCCCAGAAGGTGAAGTGGGAGGGAGAATGAAGGAAAATGAAACATAGTACAAGAAGTTTTTGCTCCCAGCCTTCTGGTACGAACAGAAAACACTTTTAGAATGGAAGACTTGAAGATCAGCTTATTTTATTGATAAATTAAGCCAGTTATTCATCCTGTTTCTGTAATTAAGAGCTGATTATCAACATTTTCCATCATTGTTCTTTATTGCTTTGTACCTGGAATATACAAATACCAATGCTTGCACAGGGAAGTATGTCTTACAAGGGCAAGTGCTGGTACCAAGTCAGTACGCCCTATTTTAACCTAAAACATAAGGATTTGTGTAACCTATGAAGGCAAGTACACTGCAGAACAAAGTATCTTCTGTTAGATGTATAAAGTGTATGTCAGAAATAGTAAAGGATAAAACATGTCCCAACAGGTGTATTCTGTACAATGGCTTCCCTTTCAAGCACAAGATCAATGACTGAAGCTTTCAGAGGAAATGAAAATATGAATGTGATTCCTTTTTGAGCACCCTTGCTCATAACCATTTCTCTTTTAAACAGCAAACTTCAGAATTTATTTTTCTAACACCATCTATATGCTATAAGAGGTCAATAAAATTAAAATCACTGATTCAGTATCAAAGTGAGTTATGAATACAGGAGCTAATCCAGAATACATTTTCTACAACCTATCAAGTATGCAGTCCATAATCAACAATCATCAAATGCAACCACAATGCAAATAAGTCCAAAAGACACAATGCTTGATTTTGCAATTTGCTTGCTTGGGCAGAAGCAAAATTTTCCTTCCTTTTGTACATTCTGGACAGGCACCTGTTGACCACAGGTAGGACTCTCGTGCAGCAGTGCCCTACAATATGCTGGTCATCACAGGTGTGAGTAATTAATTTGCACACTCTCAAGACTTATTGATTAAATAGTCTATATCTGACTCCCTTTCTGCATGGTTCAACAAAGCTGGGATGAAGTACCCAAAGTACCATTCTGTTTTTCTTGAAACACTTCAACTCCTCAGCACTGGTTCTGTGTTTTCTCTGTATAACTTGACCACCAGTAAAACAAGGTAGTACACAGAAGCTTATTAAGTAACTGAAATGAATCTGGTATAAACACTGTTTTTATTTATTTTTAAGTTATGTGTTGATGACAGTGATTCACTGAGTGAATCTAAAAAGGAAACTGAATTAAAACAAAATGCCTGAAGATAGAGAAGTGCTCTGGACATTGAGCATAATATGAGAGTTAAAGGAGAAAAGGATGGCAGACTTGTGAGAATGTGTAATGAAGCAAAACAACAAAAAATTGAGGGAAGATTTATCTTTGTTCCACTAAGTTGTATCTTACCTGATTTGAAAAGACACGTACTTTTCTTTTCTACATGACTCTCGGGCTTCAACTGCCAAAAGCGCAGACACTAAGCTATATTTAATACAAAACCTGTGTCCTCTGCCATTCACTTTCGATGACAGGAATGACTGCATTTCTGTTTTGTGGCATAACCATATATTTCATGAAAAAATCTATAGGCTCTTAGGAATTAAAGCCACTTTTTAATGCAGAATCATAGCAATGACTGCATTTATGAGTATTTTTAATAAAATTCCAGTCAAATCTAGCATTGGTACTTGATGAAACAAGCCCAAAAATCCCAAAATAATGTGATCCCAGAGGGTATCAAAGAAATAATGGAAACAACATGTTATTTCACCCTGCATCATATCACTCAGGTATCACTTTTGTTACTTACATCCTTTAAGCTGTTTATATTGTAACATTATACACAGTGGTATCACTGTAATTGGCAAAATAAGACTGGTTTCATACCAGTAAATGTAGAATCTAAATCACATAAATTACTGCAAAGGATCACAGTACATTAAGGATGAGAGAAATTATGAAAGAACATAAGAGATGGCAATCATTGCCTACGTATCATCCTCAGCAGACAGGCTTTTTCTTTTTAAGTGAACATCTTATATTATGTGCCTCATCTTGAGGTCAAAATAGAATGAGGGCCCATGATGGAAAAACAAAAGGAGATACAAATTTGAGATAACATGTTCAAGCACTGCAACGCAGCACAGCTCACTATGAATAGGTATCTTCTCTAACCAGCCTCTCCTCCCTTCAAGAAATATTTTTTCTTCCTAATGGTATTATTACATTAATTTATTACATTAATTTTCGTTCTGTTATTTTATTTTATACTGATTCTGCAATCTCTACATACACTAAGATGTATCCTGTTCCACAAGTATAAAAATTATTCAAAGAGTAAACTACAAATGAAAATGAGTAGCAGAATTATACCTAGAAGATAAAGGCTGTCAGGAAACCTTGTACCAAGGCAATTGTCTTTGTCATTTATTTCTATTTCTGCTCCATCTGGAAAATATCTTTTCTCTTAATGAGTGATGCAAGTTTCCAAACTGGTCCCTTGACTAAGAATTTAAGGAACTAAATCAAAAGCCAAAATTCACAACTGATTAGTCCCATATTTTACATGGGAACTGAGAATACTCAAGGAAGGACTGTGGATATCAGCAGGCCTTTCCAAGGTCTGTTTTCTCTCTCGATTAAAATTTCATAATTTTTCCACAGTGTCTGAATATATTTCTGAATGAAATTAACATAAACTGGAGAAACATGAATAACCACAACAAAACCCATAAAACTTCATAATCATGCCTTCTTTCACTTTGTGCAAGAATTGAAATATTACAAATGTTCTAACAGAATTCACAAAAGTAGATTTACCCTGGTAGCTTTTCTGTCCTGAAGATAACTAGAGCAACAATTCTGAATGGGATTACAACCCTTGGAACTGGAAACTGCTAAAGGACTGTTAAAGCAAACAATATTTAGAGTCGTACTTCCAAAAGCAGTAAAGAATTCTGTTGTTTAATGGAAGACATCTTTAATCTAATTTTCAAGGATTCTCAGTCTTTGAATGTCCTCTCTAAGTTGCTTCAGCCCTGCTGATGCTGCTCTGTGACATTTTGAGCATCAGGTCTCACTGTTGTACACATAACAGGCCAGGTGCTTGGAGTGACAGAGCAAGTTTGAAAACATCAGACCTGTTGCTCCAGCTGTATTCGCAAAATGCGGTCTTCTACAGATGATGCAAAAATTCCCATTTATAGCTAAAGACAGCAATCAAACCTAACGCTTGTTCTTTAAGTACATACCATAAATCAGTAATAACATATTAGCTTGAAAATACTTCAAGACTTTGCTACAGTGCACACCACTTCATTGTCATACTGTATGCCTTATAAAGATCATAGAATCATAGAATCATAGAATGATTAGGGTTGGAAGGGACCTTAAAGATCATCAAGTTCCAACCCCCCTGCCACTAGACCAGGTTGCCCAAAGCCACATCCAGCCTGGCCTTGAACACTTCCAGGGATGGGGCATCCACAACTTCCCTGGGCAACCTGTTCCAGTGTCTCACCACCCTCATAGTGAAAAATTTCTTCCTAATGTCTAACCTAAATTTACCCTCTTTTAGCTTATACCCATTACCCCTTGTCCTCTCACTACACTCCCTGGTAAAGAGTGCCTCC
>WKFP01015446.1:509460-544702 GCA_011057875.1 Pterocles orientalis
CTTCCACCCTCTGTAGGCTTCCTTTTTTTGTTTGATTTTGCTCAGGAGTTCCTTGTTCATCCATGTAGGCCTCCTGGCATTTTTGCCTGCCTTCCTCTTTGTTGGGATGCATCGCCCCTGAGCCTGAAGGAAGTGAGCCTTGAATATTAGCCAGCTTTCTTGGGCCCCTCTTCCCTCCAAGGCTTTATCCCATGGGACTCTCCCAAGCAGGTCCCTGAAGAGGCCAAAGTCCGCTCTCCTGAAGTCCAGGGTAGTGAGGTTGCTCTGCGCCCTCCTCACTGCCCTGAGGATCTTGAACTCCAACATCTCATGGTCGCTGCATCCCCGGCTGCCCTTGAGCTTTACACTCCCCACCAGCCCTTCCTTGTTGGTGAGAACAAGGTCCAGCATAGCCCCTCTCCTGGTTGGCTCCTCTATCACTTGGAGAAGGAAGTTGCCATCAACACATTCCAGGAACTTCCTGGCCTGCCTATGCTGTGCTGTGTTGTTCTTCCAGCAGACATCAGGATGGTTGAAATCCCCCATGAGGACCAGGGCTTGTGAGCGTGAGGCTGCTCCTATCTGTCTATAGAGGGCCTCATCCACTTGCTCTCCCTGGTCAGGTGGCCTGTAACAGACCCCCACTACAATGTCCCCTGTCCCTGCCCTCCCTTTGATCCTGACCCACAGGCTCTCTGTTGGCTCCTCATCTGTCCCCAGATGGAGCTCCATGCACTCCAGATGGTCTTTGCATAGAGGGCAACAGCCCCTCCTCGTCTCCCCTGCCTGTCCTTCCTAAAGAGCTTGTATCCCTGCATTCCAACACTCCAGTCATAGGATCCATCCCACCATGTCTCCGTAATGCCCATAAGATCATAACCCCGCAGGCGTGCACACATCTCCAGCTCCTCTTGTTTGTTCCTCATACTACGTGCGTTTGTATAGAAGCACTTAAGTTGGGCTTCCAAGGAGGCTGAATCTCCTGTGTGCTGCTCTCCAGCCACCCTCAGGCCAGCCTGTGAGCTTTTTCCAGGCTCTGGGCATTTGTTGCTGGCTTTTCTGTCGTTGAATACCTCTTGTTTGTTGCTCATACTGCATGCACTGCTGTGAGTGCGCTTGAGCTGAACTGCTGAATCCACTCCTACCCTCAGTGTACCACCCCTTGGTTTGTTTGTAACAGGCCTGGTAATTTCCCCTCCCCATATGTGGTTATGGTAGAAAGCAGAAACAGGGTCTCTTCTAAAAATGTATCCTATTTCTTCTGCCCTGGTCTTGAACCTCTTGACGCCGTTTTCCCTCTCAAAAGTGTAGCGGGAGTGTTTGTGTACTGATCCTGCCTAAAATAATCTTTCCAACACAGAAAAGATATGGCATTATGAAACAAAACAGCCAATACTGTCCTCAGGGCAAAGGGCTGTTCTAGCTTTTGACTCAGCAGACGTTCATTTCCCCCTACAAGCTATTATAAAAATACAGAATAATCTAGCAGCTGCATACCTATTAAGTAGGAGCAAACACTGCATTTTTCTGGGAAGAAAATTACGATATACAAATACAGTGCTAGGAAGTGTGAATTCAAGTAGAAGTAAATATTTTTGATGTTTTATAACCCTCATAATTCATACTTGGGAAATCATAGAATATTCTGTGCTGATTAATGCTGATTTAATGTTGATTTTCAATTATCCTATTTATCTTTCTGAAAATTCTGAAAGAAAAGTTAAAAGGCAACAATATGTAAAACACTATTTTCCTACCCTTTGGGCTGAATGGCTTAAAAACACACTAAATCCCCCAAAAAAGACTTTCTAAGTCTTAATCTTCAAAATAGACGCCTTTATTTTTCATTAAGCATGTTTGGTTTTTTTTAAAAAAAAAAGTAGGTTAGGATATAAAGTGAGTAAATAAGATAGTATTTATAGGATGTAGGAAAAATAAAAGTATTTTTGATTTCCTTTCTGCATTCAGTCTGGGTGATATAAAAGGGAAAAAAATTACCTTCAATATTCATCAAGCAAGTGACTAAGCAGCATTATTCATGATTTATCTTGCCATGCATCTAAAAAGTGCCATAAACTTATAAGCAGTGTAATAGATAAGTTCTTAACATTCCTAAGGCTTAATCTATATCTCTAGCTAGAAAACTGAGATGAAGATGGATTGATAATTAACAAATGTGTGTGCCAATATTGACTGAAGAAAGAACTGTCATTTTTAAAGATCATGATCTAAATACAGGCATTTGGACTGGACAGTCAGGAAAAATAGCTACTTGACAAAAGCATTAAAATGCAGTCAAACCTAAATTAAACACTGTGATACTGACACAGTATTGCTCTCATCTTTAAACAAAATCTTGTCGCTTTTGCATGGTAGCAGATGACTACTGCCTGGTGTTCTGCACTCAAAGCTCATAGCTCATTTTGAAAATGAAAGCTTAGTGGCAAAGACTATAAAGATGCTAGATCAAGAGAAAAGCATTATTCATGGACAGAGAGCCTCAGGAGGAGTGATACCAGGTGGAAAGCTGAGAATTTTGTAGTTGCTTTTGAGCAAAGACTACATCCCCACATTGAAAGCTCCTCCCCAATGTATGTAAGGTAGTTTTTCCGTTTCTTTATCTCAAGAAAGCAAAGGCAGGAATGAACATCAGCATCTTCTGGTGGGCTTTATCTGCAGTGTAAGTGCCAGTGTCTCTGTGCATTACCACGGGCTCCCTTTGAAGTAAATAAAGACAGGCACTTTGAAGGGGCACTGCTTCTGACCTATTTTAGATGTTTATTTTTGTTTGAGATGAATCACACCACAGAGGTGGGAGGAAGTTAAGACAGAAATGCCTATACTGTAGATATCTGAAGTTAGGTGTGGTGAATCCTACCCTGGGAGACTGAACTGAATGTTAAACAAATCATCAAAATATGGCAAGAAAATATTACAACCAAGGACAAAAAAACAGCACTGATTAAGTACACCTGAGGGGAACTTACTATTTGAAGTAACTATTCCTATAGCTGTGAAACAAAAACCAAACCACACAACATAAAAATGGTTTTTCGTACTTTCAAAAAAAAAATGGTGTGAAAAGTAACATCCACAGCAACAAATTCACATTTACCTCAAGATGCAGGCTGCTGCTACAATCACATGCAAAATTAACATCCCAGACTAAGATACAGAACATCACAGAGCACGGCAAAATTAACTGCAAAACTACTCACGTTCTATAAAAGGAGATATTGTGACACAAACGAGTTAAATCACATCTACAAGGTTAAATAATATAGCAACCTCAGACCAGGCAGTTCCTAATTCTTAGTACTATATCTGTGCTTATTTCATGTTCAATGTAGCATGAACACGTCTCTTATGTACATTAAATGGATACAGTATACATATATTACAATTCAAAGCTCAGAATTTTGTTTAGAATTTCCTACAGTATCAAGCAGTTCTACATTTTGATAAGTGTCAAGTAGTGGCAACGTTAATTATTATGTTCGTAAGGTGGCAAAGGGAATCCTTAAAAAATTGTAGAGCACCAGATATATAATGAACTTAAGATGTATATAAAATATATGCACCTATGGCTAATAAAATAGTAAAATCACAGCATTTGTCATGTGTAGAAAATTTTCTTAATTGAAGTGCATTAGAAAGAATTTGGTAAAAAAAATGGCACAAGCCAACTACACATGTAACTTGCATTATCCATATAAAAGTTCAGTCCTTTCCTGAGTGTCACATAGTACATACTCTCAGCAATACCTTATGGGAAAGATACCCATAGAAAAATTATACACAGACTATAATAAGTTTGACTTCATCAGTTTTAATTATTTTCATCTTTCAACTTCACCCATTGGCATCTAGTCTTTTAAGAAAAAAAATAGACACATTTAGTGTAGCTTCTCTATAGCAGTTACATTTTACATAAATAAGTCATGGTTTACTTCTGCTTTAACCAAAAAGTGTTACACCTGACAGCCTCTCTTCACTTAAAAATTCCTTCTTACCCCTAATCATTTTCACTATCTGTCTCTACATCTCCAGATAGCAGCTCACCATGACAGAATATGTCTTGTTCCCTCTCTGCACATCCAGATGGAAACCAAAAGGAAACATTTTCTCTTACTCCTACTCCTATCCATTTACCAAGACTCCAAAGCTTCTAGCTGATGCATGGAAAACAGCACTGAAACTGCAGTTAATTGTCATTTGCTAAGATTGAACAACTTTACACCTCAGAATAAACAGGTGGCATACAAACCAATTTAGACAAGCACAAACACAAACTGGAACTCACAACTTTCAGACACTGATCGAGAAATAAATTTTATTGAACAGCAGAATGGTTTTCTACATTTGCACTCTCTGTTTAACTGAAAAAAATGAGATGACCGTGGACATGGTTTAACAGACAAGCAAGATAGAACAGCTGGGAAAAGAAATCACAGATGAGTTAAAATTTCAATTGATTAATCCATTATTATTTCCCCATAATTTTCTATTACATACACTCCACCTCATAACATCTGAACAGATGAACTTGGTTTCTGCTCAAGCTAAACAAGATATTTTATTGCTTCATATGTCTTTGAACTGTTCATATATTAAATTAACCAGCAAACCCTTCATTTGCTTTACAAGAACCTTGAAAAATTCTTCCTAATTTCTGCAATCCCATTTCTGCAGTTAATGAATCTAAACAGTAAAATGGTAAACAGTTAGTAGACAACAAAATGTCCATTGCGGAATGCTGGATGCTATAGTTAGATTAAAAATTACATGTTATATCAAGCTCCATGGTTAAAAATCATCCCTTTTCATGAGGGCTAAAAGTAAGCTATTACTATGACCAATAACTTTCAACAAGCACAAATCTGTATCACGGATCCCCTTTCACCGACTCTTTCTCAGCCCAGTCATTCCTTCTTTCAGTTTAGACAAAGATCATCCTCCTAACCAATCCCATCCCAAACATTACCATGTTTCACTGCTACTGCCCATCTCAGGAGTTGATATCTGAGTTGCTAGAGACATTACTGGGGCAGGAAAGAGGAAAGCATAACTTGTCAAAGCCAAAACAGTTTAACAGAAGAGGTAGCAGAATTGGCATGGAGGCTGTGACACTATTAGAGGGGAAATTACAGCTCTGTACACAACATGTGCTTGGGAAAGTTCCCAATCGTTATGCCCAACTGGCACAAAAGAGTACATAAACATATCAGTTAACACTGAAGTGTCCAAAGAGGGTGCATGCAAACCGCACATTGGGAATGGTCCCTGCAACAGTCCTATTCCCACACGATACTTAGGAATTGCCTGGAAAAAGTGTAAATTAGTGTGAATTAAAACTGTTCTAGGTTCTAGGCCAATGGATTACTATGACAGATTATTGTGTCTGACCATCCAGGAACATTTCCCAGTACTGTTTGATTTACTAGCATATAAACATGCCAAGCCTTTCCAGAAGGTTTAAAGTTATGGCACATAATAAAAGATTTCATGCATTTCCAGTCTTGCTGTTGAAAATCATTTGGTGTTTAGGGTAATATTTAAAGATAGGATATGAATAATCAATATTAATCATTTTTTTCTAAAACTTCCATCAAGATAAATCATACTGGATTAAGTGTAGTAGATGCATTTTTGACTGAAGAATACAATACCGTAATTGGGGAAATAATGTAGATTGGTACCACCACATAGATGATGGATACCTTTAATTCATTTCACTGTTATCCCTAGCTGTTGATGTAAAACAGCACATGCTCTGCCTGTATTGTCTATAGAAGATTACTGATTCCTGGCAGCTGTGCTGACAAGTCTTCAAGGCTCTTTATATGCAAGTCATCTAGAAAAGACTTGGCACAAGTTATATTACCTGGACATATTGCAATCATATTTCCTGAATACAGAGTGCAGGTAGTCTGAAATAAGGCCTGAGAGAATGGGGAGACGTAAGCTGTCAAAACCTCAAAATTTTTGATATGCTTATCCATGTAGAATATTTGGAAGACTGTCCACAGTTAATAATGAAACAGCATGCAAAAGGTGACTCAAAATTCAGGCATGAGTTTACCACAAGCAGCAAAGATGAAGAAACACCCACAGAGGTCTCAAACTAAAGCACAAAGCACATAATGTGTACAGTACAGTTAGAAAGCACATGGGAAACATAACAGAAACACACAGAAAAAAAAATGCAAAACCACAGGGTTCCTGCCCAGACAGGAAGGAAAAAACCCCAAACCAAACCAATACAACACAACTTATATGGGAGTTGTCAAGAGCATAGAAAATATCTTGTAATTCAAGCAAATACTTAGAAACTAATACATCTTACTAATCTTCAAAAATGAGAAGATAAAGCAGGAAAGGATACAAGTTAAAAGATAACAGAACATTTTTTCCTGTTAAAGGGAAAACCTGTTTGCAAAGACCCCACAAGAAAATGTAAAAAGATACAAACGTAAAAATGTAAATGTAAAAAGACAAAACCAAAACCCTGCATGAGGTTTACACCTGTCTTGTAACCAGATGTCCAAACTCAGGTGAATACAGTCAATGATACAAAAGTAGAATTGGCCAAAGTATACAAGTTAAAAGTATCTTGAAGTTAGATGCAAGTTTCAGTCCTAGAATAGGAGGACAGTCATTTGGTGTGAAAACCAACAGACCTTCATTCAGCTCAAGTGGAGAACTGTTGCAATGTAAATTACACATAATTTATACAACAACCTGCATGGTCTAGCCGAGAGGTATCATGCTGTAAGCAGACATTCCTAGAAAAGCATTAGTCCTAGCAATATTAAAAGGATGAAATAAAGCTGATGAAACATGAAAAGAACACGCTAAAAATGAAAAAGGGCAAAAAAAAAGTTGAAAACTGTTCAATGATAGTTGCATGAGGAACTACAGAAATGGCTGAAAAATGTGTCAGTGGAAGACAACATTCATATCATATAACAGCCAAACCAAAGAGCAGATTTTCTGAGCTGGTGGTGGTGGTGGTGCTTTGTTTTATTTTTAAGGTGTTGGGCTGTTTTAAAACATCTGACATTATTCTTAAGGAATTAGTTTCTTGAAATAGAGGAGCTGAATTACTAGATATGATCAAAACATGTCACATCTTGTCTCAGGCTAAGAAGGTGAAAGATGTTCCTATTCCAGGCATCGTTTGACAATTATTAACTCTTCCAGAATATGTTTAGGTCAAAAAATACGACAACATCACAGACAGTAGAAATAGCCCTGAAGAAGCAAAAGTCTATCTCAGCATTGGGAGATGCTTGGAGAAGGAAATTAATGCACATATGAACCAGAATGTGATGTTCGAATTCCAAGGTTTTCTATCCTCTTTGATAAAAGATTCCATATAGAATCATAGAATCATTCTGGTTGGAAAAGACCTTTAAGACTGAGCCCAACCATTAACCTAACACTGCCAACTCCACCACCAAACCATGTCCCCAGACACCACATCTACACTCCTTTTAAATACCTCCAGGGATGGTGACCCAACCACTTCCCTGGGCAGCCTGTCCCAATGCCCAACAACCCCTTCAGTGAAGAAATTTTTTCCTAATATCCAATCTAAACCTCTCTTGGTACAACTTGAGGCCATTTCCTCTCATCCCGTCACTTGTTACTTGGGAGAAGAGACCCACACCCACCTTACTACAACCTCCTTTCAGGTGGTTGCAGAGAACACTAAGGGTCTCCCCTCAGTCTCCTTTTCTCCAGACTAAACAACCCCAGTTCCCTCAGCTGCTTTTCATAGGACTTGTTCTCTAGACCCTTCACCAGCTTTGTTGCCCTTCTTTGGACTCACCCCAGCACCTCAATGTCGTTCTTGTAGTTTGGGGCCCAAAACTGAACACAGTATTCAAGGAGCAGCCTCACCAGTGCTGAGTACAGGGGGATGATCTTTTCCCTAGTCCTGCTGGCCACACTATTCCTGATACAAGCCAGAATACTGTTGGCTTTCTTGGCCATCCAGGCACACTGCCGGCTCATATTCCAGTGGCTGTCGTCCAACACCCCCAGGTCCTTTTCTGCCAGGCAGCTTTCCAGACACTCTTTCCCAAGCCTGTAGCATGGCATGGGGTTGTTGTAACCCAAGTACAAGACCCAGTACTCAGCCTTGTTGAACCTCATACAATTGGCATTGGCCCATCCATTCAGCCTATCCTTGTTTTCCTTCTGATAATTATGCATTCTATTCTAAGCATTAAATCCACGTGGCATTGAGGTGTTTCTTATATTATAGAAATAAGACAGTAGCAGTTGCATAGCACTTTTAGGTCGGCTTGTTTTCTTGATTTGGCGGGACAGATCTTCATGAAAAGTTTCTAAAATGAATATATTTCCAAAATTTTTTTAAGTTCCCTAAAATTCAGCATAATGAACTACTGTGGATGATGACACCCTTTATGGGCTGATATCTTTTATTTTCTTCTGACAGGGTTTTAAAAACACTTTTGACATTCTGATGTTGCTCTCTGGATAATAAGGTATTCAGTTGCTTAAGACCTGACCTTACAATTAACTTCATCTTGCTAACACCCACAAGGAAAATTCTCTATTTCTCTATATTGCCATGGCATCCCAGTGATTCAAAGTCTCATTTCTTTTGTCCAACTAGAGATGTGGTTGTTTTCTGCTTTCCAGTATATATCAGTAATTCAGACTGAGTGACAGGCTGCAGCCAAATGTATCAGTTAATTTTACATCCAACATGAAGTACCTTACACAACATTTTTCATCCAACTCAATGTTATATGACCAAAACAATTTTGTCATTCTTACTGGTAATGCTTGAGACCTGCAGAGCCTAGAAGGTCTCAAGAGTTAAGAACAGAGACCATATGTCAAGACCAGCTCTTCATTGTCTGTTAAGATTTATGTTTATGTGACTTGACCAAAATCACACAAGCAGTCTGTAGCAGAGGAAGCACGGCATGCTTCAGAGAAGCATTCAACTGCTTTATCCAGAAGGCAGGCTTTTTCCTCTGCTCCTTTCTTGCCACACTCCACCACCTTAATAGCTGTAATCAGTGGCACAGCAGAGTCCAAAAGTCAACATCCTCCTTCACTAAGTGTTCCTGATTTAATCACCAGAGTACAGATCATATTGAATCTTGCAGATGGGAGTACTGCACAAAACTGTAGGCATCTCTGCTTGTAAAAATTCAGGGTTTTTTAACTTTTTTTTTTTTCACTTAGCTTGTTTCACAAATGATTTCACCCTTCAGCAATATGCAGTTACAAGCAGCTGACTCTGGAGAAGCAATTTTTTAATTAAAACTTGCTTCCCCCCCACCCCTTTTGTTTCAGTTAATGATTGCCAGGAGGTGTTGCTAAGCTCAGGCCATTTCCAATACATGCTGAGGGTCTTCATATCCTATCAGCTTCCACAGAAATGATAGGTGCTGAGCATCTATGATAAGTGAGACAACATAGATATTTCTCTGGCACCTGATCTGTGCTAAATGAAAAATATTCACTGATAAGTTCTTATTTTGTAATCAGTTCTTCATTAAAATAAATTACTTCCAGTAGTGAACAATATTGGCCTAAAAATCTAGAAGTACAGAACAAAGTTCTGCATTGGTTATAAATTTTGACATGATGTTCATGATTTAACAGTTTTCAGTGTTTCCTAAATCAACTGCTAACACTGTAATATATGTGCATTCATAATAATTTACTTCATGATTGGTTGCGGGTTTAGGACCTAAGTTTGAGCTAGGATAATGTAGCTAAATTCAGAGCACTGAATATTTATTCTCATCCGTTAAGAAATTAACTATAACATCTTTAAAAATGCTGCTGTCAAAACTACACTGGATCTTTTCCATCAGCAGAGTTAGTCTCAATATTAATGTTTTTGTTCTATGGATTTGGTAGATTACATAATAAAAGTCTTCTGGTTTAGGCATTGATAAACCTGGGTTTTTTTCCTCTTGTTTACTGTCTTTTTCAGGCATTTGGTGAGCTAGATTTTATAGAAAAAATTAACAAAATACTGCTTTCATTAAAATCTAGTTGGTTCTGACCTCATTTGATGTTTTGTTTTGGTTTTAGTTTGGTTCGGGTTTTTTTCTGAAGATGGCAGAACACAGGACTTGAGTCTATGGCTATTCAGACGTGTTACCATCCACAGAAAAGCCCCAAATGGTACAACTTAGAATCATAGAATCATAGAATCATAGAATCATAGAATGGTTTGGGTTGGAAGGGACCTTAAAGATCATCAAGTTCCAACCCCCCTGCCATGGGCAGGGACACCCTCCACTAGACCAGGTTGCCCAAAGCCACATCCAGCCTGGCCTTGAACACCTCCAGGGATGGGGCATCCACAGCTTCTCTGGGCAACCTGTTCCAGTGTCTCACCACCCTCATAGTGAAAAATTTCTTCCTAATGTCTAACCTAAATTTACCCTCTTTTAGCTTATACCCATTACCCTTGTCCTCTCACTACACTCCCTGGTAAAGAGTGCCTCCCCATCTCTCCTGTAGGCCCCCTTCAGGTACTGGAAGGCTGCTATCAAGTCCCCTCGGAGCCTTCTCTTCTCCAGGCTGAACAACCTCAACTCTCTCAGCCTGTCCTCATAGGGGAGGTTCTCCAGCCCTCTGATTAATTTTGTGGTTCTCCTCTGGACTCTCTCCAACAGGACCATGTCTTTTTTATGTTGGGGGCCCCACATAACTTCATGGAGCCCTTTCTGCTCTGTAGACTGTGATGCATCAGCCCTGGAAGCATACACAGAGAAAAGGTAATACTTTTACTCCCTTCCTCCAGCTGATACAGAATATACCACTGACCTAAACCCTGCAAAAAATACACACACTATGAACACTGCAACTACCAAATGTATCCTCTAATGACTTATAGCAAACTACTAGGCTACTTAAATGTTATATGAGTAGGTTTCAAAACTGTTATAAAGCAAAGGTTCTCTGACAGAACGGTGCTTCTGTCAACACAGCATATATTGTGTCAGCAGAAAAAAAAGGGGAAAAAATGGCTTAGATTGGAAGATGAGGATCTTTTTCCATGAAACTAGGCTACTTAAACAAAAGGATGAAGGAGCAACAGTGGACCAGCTACACAACTGCCACCAAAAACCCCCTGCATCTACTTCTCCCTTTTGCACTGTGTTTTCCCTGCAATTCAGCATACTAGCATCTTAATGTACATGTAGGTGCTCAAAGGAATTGTCTGGCACAATGAATGCTAAGAAGCTATATCTTTTTCTACTTCAGCTAATAAAAAAAGAGAAAGTGATAGCAGAGTCCGCCTTATTCTATACTATTCAATTAGCAGAGGGAGAGGTCTGTGAGCAGCACACGGGTACAACAGCACTGTGCAGAGTGAATAGCAGCCACTCCCAAGGTTCCAGCCAGAAACCAGAATACTTTTTGGTTTCTTCTTGTCAAAAGATGACATCATTGGAAGAGAAAGTGTTACATTTTGGCTTCTGTGCTGATGTAGATTTTGCATCACACTCTTACAAATATTGAAATATTACTCTGTCCCCTTTGTCTTGCACTGGGTTTCTATCACTTGAGACATTTTAAAAATCAGCCTTCTCTGATGATTATGCAGTGTTGAAAACGTCTTCAGAAAGATGAGGATGTTTCTTCAGAAAGAAAGGAAGGACAACAAATCCAAAAACAAGTAAAAAGAAAGATAATTTAAAGGAATTAAAGGACATAGAGCTGTTGGAGCGGGTCCAGATTGATAAACTATACGATATAAAGGCATTATAAGGCATTATTTCTACTTAAAGACACTATATTTAAACACGAGAGCAACCTATTCGTTTTCAGGTCTGAGAAGCCGAAAAGCTGATTTTTCTGAAATCAGCCGACACGCTCTGTTCTCGGTTTGTGTAGCACCCCCAAGTACCAGCAAAACAGACGGCGACAGCCGAGCCCTGTCCCGATCCTTCCACCGACTGCCACCTGCTGTCGGGCCTGTCACAGCAGCAGGGGAAGCCCGAGCCCGCCGCCTGTCCCGCCGCGGGCGCTGCCCGCCGTGAGGGATCGCGGCTGCCGAGGGGCTGCTCCGAGCCTGGGGGTGGGTCTTCCCCCTCGGGCTCTTTCACAGCAGGGGGGGATCCTTTAAGGATGTTCTTTCAGGTCATCGGTAAATGAAAAGGGGGTTGCAATAGATGGAAGCAGAGGATAATTCTGGGGAGATGTAACAATCTTTCATGGGAACGAGCACAGTCTTGGAGAAAATGACGGGTGTTGGGGCTCCTCCACCAGTCGTCACTGCTCTGCAAAGTGCTTGCTTCGTGGTAAAGCAATCTCTGAACAGCATTCATAGAGATGGGCGTTTGTTATATAACACAGATTACTCAATCCAAAATTGTTTTTGGAGAGCAATGAAAAACAAGAAAAAGTTAAGAATATGTGTCCCTGACTCCCTGGTATCAGCATGGCAGCTTTATATTAACTAATGAGGTTTTAATTCACTAACTGGTCCGATACCATTTCATTATTACTTTCACAGAGAGGTGATAAATACAAACTATACACAAAATCTAACTTTTCTGCAAACTGTATCTTCTTTTTTGCCAAAAAGACATGCCAACATTTAGTTAATTCAAATTTCCCTTCCACAGCTAGTGCACACAGTTATAATAATTTTAGAAACCCTCTGTGATATGTATTGCTTAAAATTAGTGACAAAAGGTTCTAAGGGAAGCAGAAGGCAATTACAGAGGAAGTAAATCAGGGTTCTTTGAAGTGTTATTATGGCTGATATCAAAATTAAATAGGTTTGTTACCTCATTCAAGAGAAAAGGTAGTAAGGTGACTTGTAAACTGTCTTTAATACATACATAAAATGTTTCATCTGGAAAAATACGGGACATAATTTTGGATTATTGTCTTCTTCATTTCTGGATATTTTAAAGTTTGGCAAAAAGGCCAGACATTAACTCATGATAATTCTCTAGAGTTTCAGTCCTGCAAATATATTTGCACATAAGCAGCTTTGCTCAGAAGTAGTCTGTAGTACATATTTCAGGTAAAGGTTTAAGATGAGCCTTCAAGAATCACTGATAGTTAGGAGTAGCAAATACTCCTCATGAATTTTTTCTAAGTTTGTTGTTAGTCTGCTGAACTCATTAAAATAGCTAATACAAATTACAGCCTTACTGGCATGAGTTTTAAGGCTCACGAGTGGGACAAGTATTCATATCCCTTGTGAAAAATTGGTACAAAATTGTATGTGCGACTGTTTCATGCAAGATAAACAGTACAAAAGACATAATCACATCTATTCTCTAGAGGTAGTACTGTGTTATTTGCATATGACATTTGTAGCAACAGTGCCATAAAGTGCAATGAGACTGAAATTTTCTCAGAATTGTCCCCTCATTAAGAGTATGTTTCAAAATTTTCTTTCTCTTGGCAGGAAAAAGTCAGTGCTAACATTTCTTGTTGAATTTATTACTGTGGAATTATTCAATCACAGAGCATCAAAACATACAGACTCTGCCATTTGTTACCAGCAACCTTGATTCTTGATACTCAGTTACCTTAAGCAAAGTGATGGTGATCTGGGAGAACAAGTTTTCTTCTTCTCTGCAAGTGGGTAGCAAAATACAAAGAAAGCGTGTGACAAGGAAAGCAAATGCTAGTGGGAGTCATCTCTTATCTGAGTCATGGGATCACAAGAAGCACCAGCTTGGCGCAGGAAGGGATCCACCATAGCACCCAACCAGGCCAAACAGAACTGAGCAAACCTACAGCAACCAAAAAAGAAACCCCAAAATCCCCACTTGAGAGTGGTAAAAAACCTGAAGCAATAGGATCTCTGAAACTGGGAAATGTGTGTCAGGTGCAGAGTTTAGACTTCTAGCTGTGTTGGAGCCAGAAGTCATCAACTTAAGCATGAACCATGTATAGATGTATTGTATTCTACACATATTCTTAAAGCTCTCAAATGCCCAGCTGCAAACACAGACTGCCTGCAGAAGTGGAATCAAGGAAAAGGCCTTGTGGGTGCCACTGGAAAGCCAATGGATCTCAGACCTACCTGTGATTCTTAAAAAAATGAGCAAAGATTGTTCTATACAAAAGTGAATTCAGCTGAACTGAAGCTTATTGACTCAGGGTTCTAACAAGGAGAAACAGTAGGCAGCAGCAGCAGCACCAGGGACTGTGCTTGCCAGGGCTGGGACGAATACACAGAAATTTATCAATGGTAACACCAGTTTAGCAGGGAAACTGGTTTGTTAGCTACACAAAAATGATGATTCAAATTTAAGTAGTTGATATCTGCATTTTTTTTTTCAACAAATAACAGACAACACCTTGAAGTTCACCTCATCAAAACACGCCAGAAAGTTTTACCCAGCTTTTGGCAAGGAAACATTTCCTTATGAGCATACGTAAAAATAAGCACTTAAAGTAGAATGTTTCAGCATAGCTTTCCTGTCAGCTTGCATGTAATTGTTTTAATGACCTCTTTGGATGTGTATGAATATTGACAAATTGCATAATACAGGGACAGATTCTTGAAATTACTTTGATACATATAATAAAATGAATGTTAACAACTACTCCTGGTAGGAATACACATTCCACAGTCTTACAAGTCTGAGTAACTCTACAAAGCCAGGATCATTACAGAAACTAAAACTTCTTATATTTGGGGAAGGAGGGGAACAAGAGGAGTTTTTCTGGCTTTGTTTTAATATAATTGCTGTGCAATATTGAAATCTCAATATTATGCAGCAACTGCAAAATATATTACAGAAAAAGAGAGAAAATGACAGAAAAAATCTTCAAGCAGTCTCCTAAATAAGAAAGCAATGAGGCACAGGAGGAAAAGCCCTCAGACAAAACATAGATAAAATTACACCGTCTTCCTTCTGTCTCCCATAGAGCTGTGGCTGTTAGATTCCAGGGAGGTGCATTTAGATGTGTGATTTCAGAAGGAGGTACCCATCACATATACAACCAAAAGAGGCAAAGCTCTTTCTAACACCAAGAAACTTTTCACACATCTTAAACATGAACAGACTTGAGTAACAGCAATGATTTTCTCATACTATAGAAAATGTATGTATACCCATTTATAGTATTCTGGCTTTTTCACAAATGGAGATGTACTCACACACATTACACTTTGTAGGCAGTAATATTATCTCAAACTATTAATAAAAATGGTTTGCACTGCTGCACTGTGTTGTGATTTGCAGCAGCTGAGATGAAGAGTACACCTTCATTTCTTTCAAAACATGAGGTGACACAGACCAAGGGTAGGCACCTTCCACCAAGTAGAGAGAGCAAGTAGAGAAGTGCTAATACATGAAGCTGCTGCAGGCATTTGTTTCAGAACATGTCCTTGTTGGTTTTTTGAGCAAAGTAAAAGATACCACGTTCTCCCCGAAAGCGCAAAGCAACAGCAACTTAAGAGGGAAAGGTAACAAATGTCTAATCCATTAGAATAGTCCTTCAAAGCAAGAGAATTTAGAAAATGTACAGCCTACTTATGTGAATTTTCACATCCAGCACTTAGTAGGTTTCAAGCTAAAGAATGATCATCTACTTACATGCACAGAATATTTAGAATTGTAAGATAAAATAAATTTTTAAAAACTCTGGAAAAAAATTAGAGCTTACTCAAGTGCAAGATGTTAGTTTCTATCTTTAATTCAGAGTTTAAAAACAAAATAGCCCTCCAAAAACCCCACCAACAAAGAGGCAATTTGTTGTAAATGTATAGTCAGAACATCTTTTAAAATTTCTTGCATTTTCTGTGGAAGTATGTGTCCCTAAGCATGGTTAAAGAGCATACTAGACTGTTAGATCTCCAGTCTCCTCTACTTGGCAGCACCTGTTTTCTTCTATCATACTTGGTCAAAAAGTCTCATTTACTGATCTCTCAGATAAGAGTATAATATATAGCTTATGTTCATTTTGATCTATGTTCCCTGGAGATAGACACATCAAACTTTAAGGTTTTTAGCCTAAATACACACATGACCATTACCAGAGCAGAGACAAATTACACTTGGCCTGGATAGGAACAAAGGTATCACCATGATCAGTTATGTTAGCCTACCCTCCAACAACAGTAAGAACAAGCTGCTTTCTAAAAAGAAAACTACAGTTTGAAAATTTTCAGGAAGCCATCAGAAATAATCCAACTCCTTCAAAAGCTTAAATGGAAATTTTCAGGAAATTTTCTGCTGACAGAATGATTCACATGTCAAAGCATGTGTTTTAGTCTGATTTAGTGCTTGCTTTAAACACACACCATTTGATATGAAATAAGAGTAGCAATCAATGGCTATACAGGATGGCTACAACATTTAATGGGAATATAAAAATTATTTTCATCATTATGAAGTCCACTCTGGTAATACAAAAGGGACTTCTAAGTACTTTTGCAAGTCATTAAGTTATACCCATTTTGAACTGCATTTCCACTGACAAAACAGTTACTGCAAGGTTGCCAGATGCTGGAAAGACATAAAAATGTAAATCTGTTCACTTATTCATTAAATCAACTTTTGAGATTTATTCTGCAGAGATGTATATATTTATGTATATATTTGAAAATAGACATTTTTATTCCATATATTTATGTATGCATATATGTAAAATGTTAAAATACTATCAGTGTAATAGAATAGTTGTCACAGGAGAATCTCTTCAGTTGTTAAGTGAAGGCAAAAGAAAGCCTATATCTACTTTTGAAGCAAGATACTTTCATGCTCCTATTTCTGATACACCAAATGATCAGTGTCAGTATGATGCAGTTGCCTGGTGGATGATGGTATTCTTGCTGGGACAATTGTGCAGATTTATAAAACCACAGAATCATAGAACGGTTTAGGTTGGAAGGGACCTCAAAGACCATCTAGTTTCAAGCCCCCTGCATGGGCAGGGACACCTTCCACTAGACCAGGTTGCTCAAAGCCTCATCCAGCCTGGCCCTGAACACCTCCAGGGATGGGGCATCCACAGCTTCTCTGGGCAGCCTGTTCCAGTGCCTCTCCAGCCTCACAGTGAAAAATTTCTTCCTCGTAGCTAATCTAAATCTGCCCTCTTCCAGTTATAACCATTACCCCTCGTCCTATCACCACACTCCCTGATAAAGAATGCCTCCCCATCCCCAATCCCACTGTCCATGTCTCCCACAAAGATGTTAAAGAACACTGGTCCCAATACCAACCCCCGCAGAACACTAGTCATCACCGGTCACCACTTGGACATTAAGCCATTGACCACAACCCTTTGAGTACAACCATTCAGCCAATTCCTTACCCACAAAGTGGTCCATCCATCAAACCCATGTCTCTCCAATCTAGAGACAAGGATGTCATTTGATCATGGGCACGCAATATCAGGTTTGATTTCAACAACTACTCTGTGTTAACAGCTCTATGTTAAGGGCTGTAGCAACTACACTGGAGGATCTGAGAGTGCCATATACACATGAAAATAAATTGCAGTAAAAATGTAAATTTTGAGTGTTGGTTTTATGTAAATAGGTGACAGCTTGAGTAATCTGATTAGCCTATATAAAGAGAGTCCATTTATCATTTCATTTCCATTTAATGAAGCAGTTCTATGCGATGTTTTATACTTAATCACTCTTGAAAACAAAGCATTAAACCAGCCAGAGAGTACAGAGAGGTACAGGGGAATAATAAATATAACAGAAGGTCTAAGAAGAGTGCAACTTCACCTACAGCATAATAACATCTAGTACAAAAGTGACTCTTTTACAACGAATGCCCTATAGGCTTAAATCCAGGCTCTAACAGCTGGCTCTACTGCAAAGGACAGTACTATGGCTTGCCTTTTAAGGCCATTGCCTTGCTGTAGCAAACAATTATATGAAAATGTACAACTTAAACTTAGAGGCTAAAATAATTTCAGTGCAGGAGTCATAAATCTAAAGTAAAAATTTTGTGTTCTCAGGAATTAGCCTCAAGTCTAGGTTTGTCACTTCGTCATCCTAAACTATGTATAGAAATATCTCCTTATTTAATCTTGAAGTTTATCAATTTCAATAAGCTCTGAAATTATTTTTAAGCTTCCAAATTAGTCTTCAGGAATCCTTATGATATTACAAAAGAAACATGTTATCTCATATTTGTCTTTTATTTTCTCTTTTTCCCTCAATTCTCAGCTGTAAAACAGTAACTATAAAGACTACTGATGCTGAAGCTTTCAATGCCCACGTTTAACTGTATGGCTTTCAACAGGATTTTGGCTGTACAGCACACTCAAAACATGTACTTCCACAAGATGGTGCTCTTTCTTAAAAAATCCTACTTGAATGTGGCTAACAAGTTAAAATGCTAAGATACTGAGAGGTCCAACTTCGTTTTACCTATGCAAGTATTTGCCATAGTAAGATGCTGAAGCCTGCATAATAAAACGTTTTGACTAGTAAACATCGAAGAAAAAAAACTTCAAGGAGACTAATTTGCTTGTGAAAATGTCTTTAGCCAGTGATCTCCTGACAATCCACAGGAGGTAACATAAAGGGTCACTTGTCCCTCATTTCCCAAGACCATATTCACCACAGCAAAGCTATGGGATGCAGAGGGAGTGCAACACTGGTCCCGCAGCAGCGGCAGTGGGTGTCAGGGTGCTGGGTGCGTGGAGCTGTGGCTGCCGGCCAGGGTGTGGCAGGGGAGCAGCCACAGTCTGTAGGCCAGGAGCCACAGCCCCACAGCTCCCATGTGTCCTTGGGAGTTTTAGCTCACAACTTTTACAGGAGACACGGGTCACCTACACAACTCTGTCAGGGAAACAGGTCACTTGGTTTCAAAGGATCAGGCTGGGTGTCAGGAGCCTGGAGTTAATTTCCTATTGCTGGTTTTGGACCCATCCCCTAAGGAATTAGATGGCTTAGATGAGTTCTGGAAAGATTTAGATCATGCCCTTCAAGCCTGTAACAGCTGTGATTTGCTCCATGAAAATACCTGACTGGCAGAAACAGGGTTATTCCCAGAGTCAGGAACTCCAGCAGGAATGTAGAATTGTCAAAACTGGGATTTTGATATCTCTTCATTTTATTTCCTCACTTAGGAAATGTAAGATGATTACATGTTTAAATATTGTGGGAAAGAGGTTAGCACAAAACCAATAAAGCTGTGAGTTACTCATAGGGACACATAAACGAAAAAACAAACAGTAAAGTAAAATATTCATAGAAAGGTAAAGTTCTTTTGATGAAAAAGACAAGCTTCGGTGGGAATTGTGCAAACATCTCTGAAATGTGAACCTCTGGTCCAATGAGGGATATGTCATATTATATTTATTGATTTTAACCCATTTTCATTAACTTAACAACAATTGCAGATGTTGACATTCGTTTCCCTTGAAAAAAATATCTTCCCCTTGTGACCTGAACTGCTCTTAGCTATTTGAAAAATTCTTTTACGAAGAAATAAACTTGAACTGTAATTGGTAACAAATAGAGATACTGTAGCAATAATCTCTGCACAGCAGAAAGTCTACCTTTTTGTTAAAGTGCTATAAGAATCAGGTTAAACAGCAAATAATATTGCATTACAGTGGAAATAGGTATCGGGCAGAATTAAAAGATACTTTAAGACTTCTCAGCTACATGGGTAAATAGGGGTGGGAAGTAGAAGTGGGATAGATAGACAGTGGATAGGAGCCTGGGAGACAAATGCACATTCAGGAGCTCTCTTTCAATTTAAAAAACACTCTCTTTCCCCCTCTGCCTTTCCCCATGTTCTCTTCTTCCCTTACTAACACGGGGCACCCAACTCCTCCCCTTGGGCTGGCAGGAAGGGTTCAGGACAGGACCATCTCCTTCTCCTAGGACTTATGAGAAGCTGCAAGGACAGAGATTGGGAGTCAGAAGAAAGCCCAGAGGCCAACACCTTTCACTTCAGACGCTGCCGAGGATCAGCAGCACTTCTCCTCAGAGCACCTCCAGTGCCCACAGCAGCAGGAATGTGTGCAGCCTGCTGGAATAAGCAGGGTTGCATCCTCTGTACCCCAGCACAGGCTGGCCAAACAGAGTTTCCTCTAACCAGATTTGTACAATTCTCTTTGGTCACATCATGCTCATTAAAAATAAAGCCGTAGAGATCCACTTGCATCGATTGGCTAAGTAATCAAGAGCAAAAACAAAACAGAGGAAAGTGTCTTTCCAAATCATTTTTATTGTGATGGCTGTAACTTGCATCAGCTCAGCAAAAACACTCAATCTGATCCTTATCAGTGGGCCCAGCATAAGGAGAAATACAGATGAATTTCATTTCACAGGAAACTGTTTCAGGATGCTCTATCCATTGTGCATGCTATTTCTCTCTACTTGTCACCTCTCCCTCCAGTGAAAGTATCCAAAAGATGCCAGCATGTGAAGAGACTATCACTTGTCTCCAGCTTCACAAATGCCCACTTGAACATGGAGTGCAACCAGTACCTCCATACCCTCAGGAAAGCAGTTTTGCCCCAAGCATGTGACAGTTCCTGAGAGCTGTCAACTGCCTCTGATGCCACAGGGTGCTATTGGCTGTTTCGCTCTCCTTCCTGCTGCTGAGGGAATCGTGCTCAGGCAGCTCAGCCTTTCTTTTTGAAAAAAGTCAGATGTAGGGAAGCTTACTACAACATCCTTTCCTGATCAATAGTGTTCAGGATGACTAATGAGTTACAGTGTCTCAAATTTCAGCTAACTTAAAGTCTTCATTAGTTCCAAGCTGGCTGGTTCAGTGAACAGAATGACCCAATAATTATTTGAAATTACAGCATTGATGTGGGCCAGGAAGCTAAGGAAGTTTTCTGAGTAGCTGTACATGTCTCAATAATTAATGCTGCAGGTGGCTGGCTTCCTGTAGCTCTCTCAATTCCAGTATCAAGAGAGCTCAACTGGCAGGAGACTTTCCAATATTGTAGCTACAGCATACACAAATACAGGTGAGAGAAATGGGATTTTATAGCCCTGCCCCCTGCATCAACCCGTTGATGCTGCGCAGACCTTGCAGGTCTCTCCAGCTGCTTCAGCCCAGGTCCCAGATTTACCAAGACACTGAAAAATCATACAACCCTTTTGTAAACATAAGTGCTGCCAGCTCAGTGAGAGCATGTTGTAGGAATTGGGAAAGGAATTTAAGTCAAGCTGAAGTCTCATACTGAACGGCCATCCCTACCACAAGGTCTATGCTCATTTCCCCCATATGTGTCCAACTCTACCTATGAATGATCAGCATCAAAACGTTTGCTGAGACTGTGTTTTCAATTAATTTTGATTCATAGTAGGTGTAAGGAAAAAAAGGAATTAATCAATAGATAAATTACTAAATTTTCTTGAAAATAAGAATTCAAATTTCCAGCCTGAGGTGGAGAGATTCAGACTTCAGGATTAGTCCCATGTCTTCACGTTACATATGTACATAGCAGCACAGTGTTTTGCACTACTGAACTGCAAAGATTAATCACAGAAATAATAATTAGCTGTCACTTCCTGCCTTAATCTATCACAGTTTATACAGTTAAATTTTCCTAGTATGCTGGTAACCAGATTTTCTCCTGAGATCATTATGCTGTCTGCACTGAGCATTGCTGATATCTGAGAAATATGTTTATTGATAAGCAAAAACTTGAAGCAGGCATGTTATTTTATAGACAGCTTTTGGCTATTTTTTCATTTTAAATTAAGTATACCAGAAATAAGAAAGCTTTACACAAGCACACAGGACATTATTGCTTCTCAATAAATTTAAGCAAACATAATCTATGAAATTAAGTTAAACTCATTTCTCTTGAAATACATTATCAATAAAAATATCAATAGTGGCAATACCTTTGTCTAACATAAATGCTACATTTTAAATGCAAATTATTTTAGCATGGATCACAGAATCTCCCAATATGATTATAATTTCAATTTTCTTCTGTTAACATGGTTTGGCTCAGCCAGAAAAACCCTCTAGCAATGTGTTAAGACAGTCTCTCCGCAACTTTGCTGTAGATATGCAGCAGAAGTTGTTTTTACGAAGCAAATAGGGATTTATGGCAATCTTTTAAAGGAAATCATTGCCAAGGTTTTGAGAGAACCTCTTGTCTCATTTATTTAGTTTCAATATACTGCTACTGTCTGTATCCTGATTGTGCTACGCTTTAGGCACATATAAGTACAATATGTATCATCATTTAGACAGGGTAGAGGGGGAAATAGAATAAACATGATACGTTCCCCCATCCTTGTTGTCTTGCTCTTCCACATGTAGGCACAGCAAGGGGAAAAACTGAAAATCCCAGCTCCTAACGTTCTCTAAGATTTGTCAATGACAGTTTGCTGAGGCTCACACGCAAAGCGAAGCAGCAGAGGAGACAACTGCAGAGAGCAAATCAGGAGTGTGAAGCCATGGAAAGCAAAGCCACAGGGTCAGAACAATAAGCAGCTGAGGAGGAGAAGAAACCAATTAAACAGGGAGCAAGGAGAGGGCGTAGGAAGCTACAAGAAGGTAGAACAGACTATGTTCTTTCTTCCATATTTTGGATGAACAATAGAAACTGAACATTTTTTTAATTGCAGAAATATGGACTAGTCTAAAACTGTACTAAAAAATACAAACATTTTTTAATTAGCAAAGTGTACTTCTCAAATCAAATGCAGGCTCATGTTCAGAGTTAATGTTCTAAATGTATTTTGTTTTCTGGAGCCTTGGAAACAAACAAACAAAAATGTTATTTTTTCTACCGCTTAAAATAAAAGTTCTGTGAACCATACTCCTTCACTCACACATCTCACTTTCCTTCCTCCTCAAACTGGAAGAGCTTTTTACAAGGATAAAGTAATTGGATAGATCTATTCCTCCAGGGCTTGTGGCGTGTATGTGAATTGCTGTATGCCATGATGCACACGAAATTTTTAATCCTTACATATCACTTGGGATGCTGTTTTGCGTATGACGCAATGAAAAGTTACACTACTCCTAACAATGATGTTTGGTTAGAAGATATCCCAAGACAGTGTGATGCAGAATTCTATCCTTTCAAGGCTGACATTACTAGTAGCAATTACTATCCTGTGAGATATTGTGAACAGCTCTTTGGGAAAAAAGCCAGACAGGACAAAGGAAATCCCTACAACTACCATACAGGGAAAATGACAAAACATCTCCTGTGACTTTGGGTGGCTCTTGCTCTAGAAGAGATAGTAAAAAGATATCGTTCACGTCTCCACAAAGTCCTAGCTATGTTTAGTCAGTGGTTTCTAGCTATTCTTTCCAAGTGTTTGCCTAAATAAGAACTTTTACTACATGAGCAGATGGAAAAGTTAATCCAAATTCAGGGTCCAAACAATCTGAGATTCCTATTATTAGCAAAAATAATTACCACAGGTTATTATTATTCAACTCACTGTATCTCTAATGCTGTTTTCAAAGCATGTGAAAATAATTTTTTTCAGTATTTTTTTAATAGTGGGTGGGCTTCTAATTATTTTTATGAACAACTCTTGGTTGTTGCTTTTTCTGAAAATGGATGCATAATTTCATCTGGCATTCCTTGTTTTAAATGGACACATTTATATCTTCTGTACGTAACATAAATCAATGTCCTGTGCCATCATTCACAAGTATAATTACAAAATTCACTTTGCATAACTAATAAAATTCCTCATATCACTGAACATTCCTGTTAATAAACTAATTTATTAGAAGCCTGTGAAAAGCAAACATGGCATAGGAAATTTCTGTATATTCTCCAGCAGAAATTCAGGGAAAAGTAATTTGAGTACTGCTTTCAGATGCTAAAAGCAGCATATTCAAAGAGGAAATATTATGCAAAGATTTGAGTGTGCTTGTTATGAACTGCTGGCTGCATGCGACAGTTTCCTTTACAGAAATTTTGGGTATCTGCCAGTGGCAGTCATAACTGATGCCTTTAAAAAGTTATGTGTTTTCATTTTATTCCTATTGTACTATAGAGTTGCAACAACATTATATAAACTGCAACTTTTCTATGGTACATCCTTCACTGAATAAAGGAAACATTACAGGAATTGTATCCAAAAGGAGATTCTGAGAAAGCAGTATTTTATGTATTTCTCAGAAGGGGCTGACTAGATATTGGGGTCTCACAAGGTGCTAAATGTATGACCAAAAAGGAATAGATAAGAGGATTCCCAAAAGCACCTCCATTAGAGCCAGGTATGGCCTTCAAAAGCATAGCTCTTTAAATTTAGCCAGAGAGGCAGGCAAAGACATTTCAGATTCCCTTTCCTATCACAGGCAAGATCCTCACAGCTGAAGTGCCTCAGAGCTCTGCCCTGCTTCTGTCTTCTCTATCATTTCCTCCTGTTCATCATCTCCATTCTAGCACTGTTTGTTTGCTTTCATTTTTTTCTGCAGAAGCATCTTTGTGCCAAAAGCTTGTGAAATAATGTCTTTGTGAACTCAAGCTTGGACAACTTTGAAAATGTATATGAAATTTAACTAGGTACTTTGTTAATTTTGGTTGTGGCGAAAAATAGGGCAAAATCTGAATACTTTATACTTTTACAAGATATACATTCACTTAGTTCTTGTTTCTGGCACTGTAGCGTACACATACGAGACTAAAATTAAGATGCAAGAACACTTCTCTGTGTAGAAATTAAAAACCAAAATAACTTGTCACAAAATTTCAAATATTCAGTCTGAGTCTTTAAAATGAAGAGGTTTCAACCACTTCACTTCAGATACATGTGTGGCAGTACCTAGGAGAAATTCAATGGGCAGATTTGTGTAGCTGATCTTAGTGGACCCTTTCTAGCCTTACTTTCTAAAGATGTCCCAAATTTGTTATTTGACAGCATGAGGCATCTCCCCTTCCTTGCTTCCTCCAAATGATCTGTGAAATCTGAGAATTAATCAGAAAATGGATTATTGGTTTAGTTTTATCTTTTCACATGATATAAGGAGACAAGATTTAGTATATGTAAAGGGGCCCTTGACAAACCAGAGAACAGTACTCTGACTTCACAGTCCCTAACTGGTACAAAATCGCATCACGTATCTATCCAGGCAGCCAGCTCATTCAACAGAACACCAGCCTGCAGACAGCTTTCCAAATTTAGCAGAGGATAAACAGCAGGAAAAAATATCCTGAAAATGGGATGCATATAATAAAATAGCGATCAAAAATGCAGCACATTGGGATTCACCTTATAAATCTTACCACTTTTAGCACAGAAGGGGAAAGACAACAGAAGTAGCAGGGATGGTAACAGGAAGACCAAATAACAGACCTCCCCCCCCCTGAGTTTTGATTTAACCTACATTTTTTTAAGATGCTTTGTTTGTGCTGCTGCTTCCTGATAACCACAGCATGACTTTTTTCCCTCATTTTATACAGTTAGTGAATATCATCAGCAAGAGTTGTTTCACTTGGTAGGACAGTTTTCAGAACAACTGATACTTGACCTTTACTGTAAAGAGGTCTACTTGCTACAGATGGCTACAGATTAAGTACTTTTGATTTTCAGTACCAGCAACCTGGCCTGAATGAATTTCATGCGACTAAATCACATTTTATCAGATTTGTCACATACCCAGTGAATCCAGGAATGATTAAGCCTAACATTTCAGGAGCCTGACTGATTTTCCTGTGATACGAACAATAGATCCTTTATTATCTACAAGAATCCTTATTATTAGTGATTAATTTCAGATGTTTCATGTGGTGTTAACCAAAACCTGTACCACGTATCTTCAGGACAGATTTCTATGCAAAGTTGCAACATTCTGTGAAATACTTTTAATTCAAAAGGAGTTGGTCTTGAAATCAAGCTTTCATTATCTATTACTCCTATTGATTCTCTTTAAGAATATATCCAAATGAGGGTTGGCATACACATTTGCCTAGGTTTGACATATACTACTCTGATTATTACAATTATGATTTTTTTTAAGTAAAATAAATCCACTTACAGCATTTTTGTTTTCTCATGTAAAATTTGTCCAATTTGTCTCTGATCAGGGACTTCTTCACCCTACTGTTTCCTAACAACCAGCTTCTTCATGTCACCAGACATAACACCTTGAAGATCAACAGTGATTAACTCTGTTTTAATGGTTAGACATTAAAAAAAAATTGTCAGGTGCTTATACAAGTAACTTGAAGACATGTGGCCACTGGGTTGGAATCCAAAACCCTGTATTAAGCACCAAGGCTTCACAGAGTGCACAGGAAATTAGGTATCTCAGAATAGCATCCATAAATACAGACCTGCTGACTGGGAAGTTGCAAGATGTGTAGAAAAGACTGGCTCCTGCTTAGTATTAATAACAGGAGTGCAAGGCAAACCATAAATGCCTCTTGTTATAATGCTGCTACTGAAAGGATTAAATGTAGGAAGAAAAGAATAAAGGATTATTCACAGTCCCTAATCTTAACATTTAGCCAGCTAGTTTTCGAAGGCTTCCTCTATAGATCTTCCTCTGCAGACTGACCTCCAGACTATGTAATTTAAACGAATCATATGCTTAAAGGAGAGAGATCTAAAGTTGTAGACAGATAATCCTGTAGAAAGTTTTGGTGAAACTGGGAAATCTGTTGCAGCCCATCATTTACTAGGACAACAGAGACAGAAAAAAGCTCTCTCTCAGTGCTTCAGAGTGGGCTGTTTCATTTCCTATGGTCTGTCGGAACAATTCTCTGGGATGAAAAAGGCTGTCATTACTGACCATGTACTGCTAACATATTCTGAAGTATCTGTAGCACACATTCCTGAATTTTAATGTTTTGTGCACAACTGTTTGGGTTTCCCTGGAGGCTGCCAGATATTTCTGGGATATGGCAAAAGAAAGCAGACAAAAGGGTATTCTGTAGAGTCCTTCTAAGCTGTTGTGATAATATCCCAAACCCTGCATATATCTTCCAGCTTGGCAAGTGGTTTTGAAGCAGCTCTGAAGAACCATCAGGGAAATTGTTTAGATGACTCTGATTTGTTTTTGACAGTTTGCTGTTTCATGAAGGCATATTGTGATGCATTCCAAGGACTCAGCACTTCTAAGTCTTCTTTTTTAATTACTGGAAGGCCAAATTTCATCCGTAGGTCCCTGAAGAATGTTTAGATGTATCTAAGGTATATGGACAAACAATACACTGTCATAATGTGACTATTCTGAACTGAAGTAATGTTCTAATGGGCAAAACACTTACACAGCCTAGGAGGTTGTGAACAAGAGCTCCTAATTCAAGAACACAGTCTTAACTTCCAGGCAAATGCCTATTCTGTGTGAGAGCTCCTGCCATGGCTCTTGCTGATACTGGGACTGCAAAATAATACAAGGATCCAGAAACAAGGCCAGCAAGATGAACCTTGCTACGAAGACACTGTAAGAATTTAGGGCACTTGGTTGAAGGAAGGTTAGTTAGTGGTTTTCTATGTGATTCCAGCAGCTCAAGAACCAGGTGCAGGAACTGTTGGCTGCCCATTCCCAGCTGGCTCCAGCTCACCCATGTTCTACCTCAGAGGTTCTTGCACTTGTGGCTGTAAAGTGACACAGCTTCTCTGGGCAAGGTGCTGAGGGGCCCCACTAACAGCTGCTGGCAGTCTGGTGGCTAGGTGACACAGCTATGGATCCAAGCTGAGAAGAACCAAGACCCAAAATCTCCTATTCTAACCTTTGGATTACTGAATAATAGCCTGTCATCTCAGAAGATAACTGAGTCTTGAATAATTCTGAGAAGCACTGTGTCACATGTGTGAAGAGAAATATCTGGTATGTAACATTTCCTACCAACTGCCTTAAGAATTCCAGATGCATCAAACCACTTCACAGAGCAAGACCACTTGTGAAAATAATCTTGAGACTCAAGCTCTTGGTTTAAGCACTTTGGACTGTCCACCTGAAGATTTATACAAATACAGAATCCATTGTTCATATGGAGAACTTGGACAATTTAAAATACTGCATTGGATTACAGCTAGAAAGGAACAGCTGACCAATTATAAGGCATATGTGAGGAAGCTTAGATACACACCTTGGTGATGTTAGCTCTTTTCAAATATTTTCTCTCTGTTCTAGACTGGCAACGACACTGGCAACTTCAACTCAAGCTTTATGGCATGGAGCAAGCAGGAAGGGAGAGAAAGAAACACAACAGATTGGCAGAGGCCACCAGGACTGTCACTGTTCAAAGAAAGACCAGCATTATTTCTTACTGGAAACTGATGTTTCTTTAGGACAGCATATGCCTAACACTGGTTTTGAGATATTTATTCTTGTTTTGTTTGATTTTTCCTGGTGGTGGGCCTGAATTTGCTTTTATAATCAACAAATCAGAGTAATGCGGCAGTGAAAAAATCAGTTATGAATTATCAGTAAAATTTAAAAAGTTCAGGTCTATCCATGCCTTTACTAGATCAAAAATAGAGTGGATGATTACATATATATATTATACTCACTCTATGAACAGACACTGCTAAGCTTTTTACACTAGAGGGCACTTTGCTTATTCCCTTATATTTAATGGAATTCGTGCACTATAACTTGTATGGAGTTTTCTGCAGTATTTGAACTCCAGAAGCTTTTAGTGCTGTTTTTTTTTCTGCAATAAGTACATTAATGTACTTATATCAATTTCAGTCAGTGTATATCTGAGATAGCCCTGTAGATCTTAAATTGTAGGGGGAAAAATAGGCCAGTTGCCCAGTCTAAATCCTTTCAGTGACTTTCAAGGTACTGAAGCCATTGAAACTGAACCATAATTTTAACTATTTTTGTGCATACATTGCTATGCTACTATATACTGTCTGGAAATAAAATAAACATGACAGCATCTCAAATATTTTGTAATGGAAGATGTAAATCATTAATTAGTATAACCTAAAAGAGCTTAGTTGGTATTTCGCAAAGTACAGCAGCCATCAGGTGAAGAAGATCAGTTGCTGTCTACTTTTGTGAGAGAACAACGCTGACAAACATATACAAAGATATCTTACTCATTTTACTATCTCCTGCACAAAGATACATATGCTGCTGTCTATAGACAAGTGTTCATATAATGAGCAAGTCATACCACATAGGAATTCCATTATTACCATTTTGCATGCTGTCTTTATGTGTACCAGATATAAACAAGAGAAGTATTAAGATCAAACAAATTAAAATTATATACACAACCTCACTCATTTCTTGGATGAGAACTATTTTAAGACCGTCTGCTCTCTATGCAATACCTCCTACAGTAAGTAGTCTTTTTGAGAAATCAAAAATCTCTTCATTGACCAACGGCCCCATTTCTCAGACTCAGAGACCTGAATATGTGTAGTAGAAGTAGACAGAGAAACCTAACACAATAGACACCATAGAAGGTTCTCCCCTTAGCCTGACAGGTTCCAAATTTAAAACATTAAAATTGTATTGTTTTTCTCAGAGTTCATAGGAGATAAAACTAAAAGAAGATTTTTTTCTTGGCTTACTTCCATCATATTAGACCATTCTCTCCTTTTCCTCCCTATTGCTCAGATACTGCTTTGCAATATCTAAGGATAAGTATATAAACCTGAGGAGCTAACAATTCAATCCTACACCAAAGGAACGACTTCCCGCAGAAGTGAAGACACTTTCAGGGTTATACAGTCTTCCATTGAAAGCCATTGTTGCCTGGCATACATGCCCTACAGCAAGGTTTTGACCTACTTGAGAACAGGCATTATGCCATCCAAACAGATGGGCACAAGCGTAGACAGTCAGGAGACCATGTTTGTACATCAAGCATGGATGACGAGGGCATGATTCTCAGATGAGAATATTTAAATAATTGTTCATTCAGAGCTTATGCTCCTGTCACAGAAAGTAATGTGTCACCATTAATCAAGCTTGGAGTTCAATGCCCTTTAGGAAAGGCACTGTAATGTAAGGTGGACATTGTCACTCAAACAGGATTCTCGGAATGATTGGTCTGCAGCACAATTGCAAAAATAGTTGACTTCTAGTCCCACCTCCGCTACTAACTTCATAAAAGTGACCTTGAGCAATTCAGCCACATTGCTTCATTCCCTCTCCTCTTGTTTTACCAGTACAATCTTACACACTATACAAACAACCTAGTGGGTATAAATCAATGTGTGCAAAGCATCTACAACAGAAATGGGTACACATGACTGTAGCTACTATCATTTGAACACCTTATGTGAAATTTTGGTACAACAAGTACAAATCTCCATTTGTGAGCATGACAAATTTCATATGGCTAGACCTCATATTGGGGATTTTATTTTTTGGAGATTAAAACAGTTAACCTGTGAGTAGAAGTGGACAGAATTGCAAATGATTCTACTCTGTCGTTTACAATTTCACATGCTTCATTGATTTTCAACATGATCAGCATGCAAAATATAGATGAGTGAGTATAACAAATGATTCCAGGCTAATGCCAACATTAATAATAGCCACTATTTATGTACTAATTTATGCTAAAACTGTTTTAGACAAGAAACAAATAGAAAAGACATATGTTGTGTACATATTTTTTGCAAACCAGACACGTATTAAGCAGGATATAAAAAATTAGGTACTATATAGAAACAATTGGATGTATTAAAATTGGTCCTAAATGCTCATGGAAAATGCCAACTTTTAGAAAGAATGTCTGGGCTGTTATTAGAATATAAAGTGCAAATTTCTTCAGCAGTGCTTGTAGACATGCAATTCATAAGTCAAGACATAGCTATCTACAACATAAGACCTAAGCCTGAATTTCAAAAAAGTATCTACTGATCTAGGACACCCAGTCTGAGAATCTTTTCCTATGTGAATTTATAAGGTAGTTTGTTAGCATGTCCAAAAGTTAAACCTATTTGGTTCTCTAGTCTCAGTAGCTTGACTGGGACTATTTACAAAGCTGGCATTGTGTAATGCCATGCAGAATTATTTCGGTATTTTAGCACACTTACAAGCAATCAGATTTTTTAAGAACTCATGAACTATTAATCTCATTTCGTGCCAATTATGTGCTGATGGAAATTATCCAAATCCACTGCAAGTTGTTCTGAAATCAATTTGAATTGTCAGTTCCCAAAAACATTTCTCAGAAAAGCTACAATATGTTAAATTGGTTATCATAGCAATTACCTGTTCAAATAAACTGTCCATTAGCAGTGAAGTTTCAAAAAAAAATATTGATTTAAAAATAAGTTCTGTATGATATTTTTAAACAAATGTGTTGTACAGTCTAAGAATATTTCTAAGAAACCAACCTATTTGCCAGCTGATAGCATTGTAGCATTTTCAACACTTTAGTCAAGCTTAACTAATTTCAGGGAAAGGAGTCATCCTTCAAATATATGACATGTATTTATTATCCAATTCACAAAGGTTTTAGTGCAACAAAGCAGCAATGAGCCTTTATGATGATTAAAATGTCAAAAGGAAATCTCATCAGTCACACTGTGACTTTTCCCCAAATTCTAACTGCCACTGTTGTACTCTTACAATTCACTGTTGATGACAGAGGAGGTCCAATATGGAGGGCATGCCGTGATCTTTTCTGTGTAATTTATACAGTCAGGAGTCATTCTTAGGGCGTCATTAAAAGGTACACAGGGAGAAGAATATCTGCAGCTATTGGAGCTCTCAGAAGATCACCGATTTGTAGCACAAACAGAAATGTAGCCTAGCAAATAAAATGCAAGGCATTAGAAGGAGCAAGCTATTCCTCTCCCCAGTCACCTTCAGCAGTGGATGACATCTTTCTCAGGGCATTGCTCTGAGCACATTTCCTGTTGAATGAATTGTTCTTTTTGTCTTTCCCTCCCGGCAGCACAAAATGCCCCCCCCCCACATTTCCCTTTAGGTAATGTAGCTGTGCTTCCAGCAGTTTGGGTCTGTGTCTTACCGGAACAGCCTTGCTTTCTCTTCATATCTATATGCAACTAAACAGTAGGAATGCAAATATAACTGCATTTTTCTATCTCCATTCTCCTGAAACAATCAGTTACAAAAATCTGATTTGTGGTTTAGAAAGTATTGCAATAACAATGCAAGTCCTTTACACGAAGAAAAACAAGAGTCAGGAGCATGTAAAGGAAGTAATCAAAGATTTCCTTGAGATGGGTATTATTTTCTGCTTTGATTGTTTTTTCTAACATTGCCTTATTCTGTACTTACGTATTGCAATTACTTTAAAAAAGACAGGAGGCTTCAAGCTGCTCCCAAAATCTTGGTTTACAAATATAGTTATATTTTTTTAAAAAAATGCAGATTTCGTAAATAATACTACATTGTTTTTAATAAATTATGTGCTTCTGTGACTACAGTTTAAATGCCCCTTATAAGTATGCATTTATAAACATATACAGATTCGGGAAGATCATATGTAAGTACGAATATTTTTCATTCCTGTTCACGAAGAAACACATACCTAGCTCCCACTGGGAAGTGGGATAACTGGAAAAGTAAAGGTACTTGAAATTGTTATTCATGCATAACATACGAAGTATTTACATTCCTTTCTCAATGTACATTAAAATTAATTTATTTTTAAGAGAAAATTCAGTCAAATCACTAGCTTGAAGCAAGCAGTTTTATAGGAACATGACTTTGGCTCATCATGTTTGAGAACAAATCTCTCTCTAAGAAATTAAAAACATCAAAATAAAAAAAGAAGCTGTAATTACTTTTTAACAATTAAGAATCATAGCTGAAGCACATGAACCCAGCCTTCCATGTTAACTGAAAAACACCTGAAGTTCCAGTACACCCTGAAAAACTTAGAGAGGATCTGCAAAAGAGCTCCTCCCCTCCCATCTTCTCTGGGGCTAACATGATGGACTGCCTTAGAGATTTTCTGAAACTGCAAACAACGTGGCTCTTACTGACAGGATCTAACATCCCAGCCTCACTGCAGGAATTATAGTCTATGTCCTTAGAGGATCTCCCACACTGAGTATCTTGCACTGCCCTCTCACATTCTCTTCAGAACTACATGGCTTCACTGGGACAAAGCACAGTGCTCCTAATATATGGAATATTTTATTCCAGCAGTTTCATAACTTAAATATTCCCACCTTTCCCAATACTGTGCATGATTAGCTGACAGATGTCATGGTGCATACAGCTGGCCTGGGATGATTACAGGAAAGTATTATGAATTATAGAAGTATTCCAAATTTTGGAGGGCCTGTGCAAACCTCAAGGTCTTTATAACTGTTACTTTCCTGTGTGAGACATTAAATTTGGCTATTAGTTGTAAATTTTCATACAAATACATTCACTACCAAACTCCTTATCTACTGTACATTGCAAGTAAACAGTCCTTGGTGGTGGTATTTATTCTTTTTAATTAATTATTTGCAGATGAAAGCTCTTGAGCAACATGTTTGTACAAACTGCTTTCCTTTTAGTGGAATGATAGCTTAGGGCATTAAAATCTTCAACTTTGTCCTTTTGATAAGATATACAAAATGGCATCTTCAGCAAAGATTCTGTAAAATGAGCAACTGTTTCTCCTCTAATGTGTTTAAAGAGTATTTCCCAAGAAAGACTAAATTACATAATTTAACTCGGATTGGAATTAAACTACTGTACTAGAAAAGGAGAAGATTCAAAGTTCAAAAGATGGGATATGGGCTTGCTTTCCAACTGGAGTTTAGGGGACTAACACTTCCTAATGCTTAAATCTCTTCTCTAATATCTACACTTGAATTCCCCTAAAGGGTGGAAAGTTTGTTACATACAGTGAAGATTTAATACAATGAAATTTTAACAATAAAGAGATCAAGAGATAGAACTTACTGCATCTGATATTCTCCTGGTTGGACACCACTAACATGAAAGAAAAACATAGTTAGTTCCTATGTGTAGCTAATGCCTTCAAAGGGCATCTCATTTTTCAGCTAATTTCTGCTATGCTTGAAGTCCTGCAAGAGGGCTGCATCACCTATCCTGCAAATTTGAATGCTATACACTAATGTATTTAGCTGTAACGATACAGCTAAATTATTCTGGTATGTCTAGCACTCATAATAATGATAGAATCCTACAATGGTTTGGGTTGGAAGAGACTTTTAAAGATCATCTAGTTCCAACCCCCCTGCCATGGGCAGGGATATCTTTCACTAGAGAAGGTTTCTCAAAGTCCCATGCAACCTGATCTTGAAGACTTCCAGGGATGAGGCACTTAGACATTCTCTGGACAAACTGTTACAGTGTCCCACCAGCCTAACCATAAAAAATTTCTTCTATATATCCAATCTAAATCCACCCTTTTTCAGTTTAAAACCATTGTCCATTGTTCTATTTCTACAGACTTTGGTAAAAAGTTTCCCTCCATCTTTCTAATGAACCCTCTATATATTGAAAGGCCGCAGAAAGGTCGCCCTGGAGCCTTTGATTCTTCATGGTTAACCAACCCCAAGTCTATCAATAACCTATGGGGCTATTCAGTTATTCAGGCCTTCTTCAGTTCTTATACACATCATATGTCTCTCTTTCTCTTTGACCATTCTGGATACTACTGGAGAGAGGAACGCACAAAAATGGAATGTAAAGCTCCATGCTTCAGCTTCTTCTTTGTGCCTTACTCTCCTCAGGGATTAGTACTGCTGAATTGCTGTGGGTTTACAGGTTGTTTGCTTTTTTAAGTCACATCACTCACCTTTGATTGATATCAGGAACTAAGAAATTACACACAACCCTGAAAAATGTTCCGTGTTTGCGTGTGCTTCTTTCACAGTGACAGAACACTCATGAGGATTCACTGATATTATCTGCAGGTGATTTAATCCTTTTATGGAGTCTTCTGGAAGTGACACAACCAGAGCAACTTTCCACATCCCACATTTCCACATTTTATCCAGAACACAATTTCCCTATCACATCCTCTCTTACCAATCATCTCCCTTCATTTGTCTCCCTCCTATTTCTCTTTTCCTTCTGCTGATATAAAAGCATTTGGCCATAAAGGAACTACCTAAAATTACAATCTTGTGCTTATTCAACACGTATTTCTGTATTGAATCTATACCCAAAAAAAGCCACAAGGGGGGAATTAATCTGCAACAGAATGTCAGATGATTGAATCAGTGGTGCAAGGATAATCAGGAAGAAGGGGACAATTCGACAAGGCAGAAATTACCATTATCCCTTTGGACATGGGTTCACATAAGGGAATAGACTGATGAGCACAGAGCAGCTCATCAGCTTCTTGTGTTAGTGTCACTGTGAAAAATCCATTTTTCCTCTTTGGCTGCAGGCTGTTTTCTTTGCCTTCTTTAGTTGGCAAACACAGATACGTCCTA